>CM077232.1:25714907-25917407 GCA_039654775.1 Spinibarbus caldwelli | reverse complement strand
TGGCTACTGCAGGAGTTTCACCAGGAGCCGTTGTGTTCAGACACCTGAAAACAAACAAACACAGAACAGACATGATTAGTGTGATTTAAGATTACACACGATTTAGACTTTAAGTTGGCAGTGCAATCTGGATGTGAGTATTTACTGTGGGCCTTTAAGAGTGCTAAGAATAGGTTGAGATGTTTTAAGTGTTACTGACATAATCAAAAATTCAAGTCAAAGAAAGGTGAATGTTCAATTTTTAATGACAACCTTCCGTTTACCCCATGCAAGATTTGCTGAGGACACATGGGGTCACAGACAGTTCAGGGAAAACAAGTTTAAAACTAGCATCTGACATCATCCGGTATTAAGTTTTTTTTGTTTTGTTTGTTTTTTTAATATTGAAAAATCCTGATAATGTTAAAGGTTGAAACTGCATGAATTTGACAATGAAAATTCAATGCATTCAATGCAATACCCTTTACTGCAGTTTAAATCATATAGAGATGAATCTGAAAAAGATTGATGACAATCTACTACAAATTTAAAGGTTTATTTCAAATATATAAATATTTTAGCTTATTGAAATTACCTTATTTTGAAACACTAATTGGCAGTGTTTGTGAATAAAAAATAAAATAAAATAAAATAAAAATAAATCCTCACTGGCAATGTTCGTGAACTAAACAAAAATACATTAACATCAACTAATGGCTTGTTATAGTTGATTTTGACATGACTTTACTTGAGAGGGCCCAACATAACTAACTCATTATTAACTACCCATACACTAACATCAGCTAATGGCTTGTTAAAGTTGATTCTGACATAACTTTACTTGAGAGGGCCCAACATAACTCATTATTAACTACCCATACACTAACATCAACTAATGGCTTGCTAAAGTTGATTCTGACATAACTTTACTTGAGAGGGCCCAACATAACTCATTATTAACTACCCATACACTAACATCAGCTAATGGCTTGTTAAAGTTGATTCTGACATAACTTTACTTGAGAGGGCCCAACATAACTCATTATTAACTACCCATACACTAACATCAGCTAATGGCTTGTTAAAGTTGATTTTGACATGACTTTACTTGAGAGGGCCCAACATAACTCATTATTAACTACCCATACACTAACATCAGCTAATGGCTTGTTATAGTTGATTTTGACATGACTTTACTTGAGAGGGCCCAATCATAATGAATTCACCGTTAACTACTTACTAAACTCAGCTCATTATTTATGTTATACTTTCTATCAAACACACATGTACTAACACAGTGAGTATTCAGCCCGGTTAAGAGATGCTGTGTGGATTTTCAAGAAGTCAGAGAGCGGAGGAACAGATCATCACGGCTGTGTCTGGATGGACAGTGAACTCTTTCCAGTTTGAGCATTTCTTTAAGAATTGTTCTACAAATGTTCTTTGTGGGTTTTGGGTTTTTATTTTTTATTAATCTGTGTATAAGTTACAATAGGGTGAGTTCAAAGGGAAAGAGAAGAACATAAAACAGACAAGATCAGTCATTAGTGTATTTAGTATTTTCTACACTTGATGAGGAGGATCAACTAATCCTTTGCCACCCAATAATGCTTATGACAAAGCTGAAGATGTCAAATTCTGAAATTATGATAGTATTAAATTATTTAAATTAATTTCAATGTCAGAGTATTTCTTATTCCTTCTTAAAGAGGCTGTTTGATTTAGTTTACCCATAAATGTTAATTAATGCATTAACCATCAAACATGTACTAACATGTAGTTAAGGCTGCTGTTATTCATGCATGAATCTGTATGACTCCAGTTGTAGTTAAGCATAGCTCTTCGTTAGTTCATATTTTAGGCATTAGTACATGATTATTCATGTACCCTTATTGTAAAGTGTTACCAAAAATCCTTACTGGCAATAAAATAAAATAAAGTAAAAAATAAAAAACTAAAAAAATAAAATAAAATAAAAATTTAAAATAAATAAATAAATAAACCCCCATTGGCAAGGTTTGTGAAAATCCTTACTGGCAATAAAATAAAGTAAAAAAAAATAAATAATAATAATAATAATAATAATAAAAATAAAAATAAATAAATAAATAAAATTTATTTTTTACAACAAGGCTATGTTTTTATAAGGGAGGTCTTGGAACAATGGTGGAATACAGAATGATATAACATGCCTATCCATATTGTGTGTTTTACCTGTGGGCTAGGACATTGTTTAGATATAGATTACTCTTCTCCTCTGCTGAAAGGCCCTCAGCCATCAGGTAGAAGATGTTGAAGTTCTGTTGAAGCGGTGGGGTGCAGATGACCCTCGACTTCTCCAGCATGTAAGTGTACAGATGGCCTAAAACACAAACACAGTAAGATAAGAGTTGATGGGTCATTAGTAGAGCAATGGCTCCATCTATAGGTGAAGGATGATAGAGCAGAAGTCCTTTCTGCTGAGAGCTGACACCAAAACACATGAATGGTTAAGTACATTCTCTATTTCTTCACATTCAGTGTATTAAAGCAGCACTATGAATAATCAAAGTGAAAACAGGAGCAGTGTAACTACCTCTGAGTAGAGTTTTTCTCTTCTCGCAGTACTGCAGTGAGATCAGCTTGATGAAACGGCTTGCTGAGGAGTTCATCTGAGTCTTAGCATGACCGAAAGCTTCCAAGATCACATTCACCTGCAAACACGACGGAAGAATAAAGAAGTGATTACAAAACAGTGACAGAGATTTCCATGTGGAATCTTTCTCTCTAGTGAGTGTGTATTCTAGTGAGCAGCCTACCTAGACAGCATTATAAAGAATTTACATACACTAAAACACCAAAAAAAAAAAATTAAATTAAATAAATAAATAAATAAATAAATAAATAAATTATTCAACTCAAAACCACCTACACGATTAAACGGCTGTATACTATCGCCGATGCCATGCCAGGCCTTTGGCTGGAATAACAATTGTTATGGGTACTCTATTCCATGCCTGATTAAAAATTATGGCATTCTAATGATTTGCTTTTTTTTCCTTCTTCTTCTTCTTCTTTTCTTCTTTTTTATATATATGAAAGTTTGTCCAAATTTGGAATAATTAAGTTGTTTTTTTGTTTTTTTTGTTTTTATGTTCTATGTTTCTTATCCTCTAAAAGGCTGATTTTTTTTTTTTTTTTTAAAGAATACAGTAAAAACAGTAATATTACAATTTAAAATAACTTTTACATTTAAATAGAACAGTTTTTTTTTTCTAGAATTGCTTTTTTTCTACTTTTTTTTTTTTTTTGGAAACCATGATATACTATTATTCAAAGTTTGGGGCAAGATGCAAATAAGTGAGGAAGGAAGGAAGTAAATAAATAAACAAATAAATACATTTACATTTATGTGCTTTTTTAATCATTTAGCTTTTATCAAACTAAAGAAGAACAACAATCTAAAGAAGAACAATAGACAATCAAACCAAAAATTATTCAGACACCAGATATTATTTTTGATATTTCTCTACTAGTGGGTGCAGGACACTAGAGTTAATTTATGTAAGTGAGGATAGCAAAATAAAGTAAACCGTGACATACTATTATACCCAAAAATTCTTCATACAGTGTACTACCAGTAAAATTGATTAAAATTTGGGACCAAAAATTTGATTTGACACTTTGACCTGACCATCAAAGTTATCTGACATTATCAAGATGAATTTGTTAAGACACAGTTTAACTCTTGAGTTCTTGTCATACTTTATTACCATTTTCTAAACTACAGCAAATAAACTGTGATAATGTGTGTCTGAATAAATTTTGGTTTGACTGTATGTGCTGTGACAAGTCTCAGTCTAACGCGGTACACACACACACATACATACATACATAAATACACACATAAATGCTGTTCATTGAATTTTTTATTCAAATAATCTTTACAAATGTATCAGTTTCTACAAAAATATTAAGCATCAAAACATTGAAAATAAGAACCATCATCAATAGTTGAGCACCAATAATAATTGAGCAGCAAATCAGCATATTAGAATGATTTCTGAAGGATCATGTGACACTGAAGACTGGAGTAATGATGCTGAAAATTTAGCTTTACATCACAGAAATGGCATTTTTCTCCACCAGGTGGCGATAAGCCACCATTGATAAAATGTACTCATTAACAGACAAGATAGAGAGGCTGATGTGTGTACTGCTTCATCTAGTGTTGAGAGCACACACACACACACACACACACATACAGAGAGAGAGAGAGAGAGAGAGAGATGTATTCATGTGTAATAATGTCACCCGTTGCTCCCGGCCATTAAACGGCTCTAGTGGTTTCTGTATGTGGATATGTCTTTAGCTAAAAAGAAATGGCTCTTTCCTTGAGATTCAACCGTAAGCACAATCCACCCGCCTCAGGCTTTTGGATAGTCATTCAAAGCACCTAATTACAAACAGCTGTTTGAGGCTATCATGACTCTGAAGGATAAGCAGAGAAACTAAAAGCACATAAACACCTCCAGGGGTTCAGATAATCGAACATATGAGAAAAAAACTGAGAATGTTCAACACAATGAGTGCATGAAACACAATCACTATAAAAAACGACATAGGAACTGCTCAACAACTATACACTTAAACTAATCTTATTTAAAGCATAAACCTCACTAAATGATATTAGGTTTATTATTAATTATGAATGCAATTAAGATATTATCTTACTATATAAGTTTTATTATTGTGCAGCTCAATTAAATTTGTTGAATTATTTGTATATGTACAAATAACAAACAACCCTGATTTTATTTTTTATATATTAATTACTTTTGGTTGGGGCCTAAATTATTTTGATTACAAGAGTCAGAAGTATTTAATGTGAAATGTGTTTATAGATGTGTTACTGTCAGGCAGCAGATGTATGCTGTGTGTGATGAATAGACAGACAGACTTACATGCTTCATTCGTGGCTCTAAAGCGAAGCCTTTGGGACTTGAGCGAGCAGCCAGGTGTTTCAGGATGTGCTTGCAGGCCACAGACTTCCCAGAACCACTCTCTCCACTAGACAGAGAAACAAAGAAAGTGAGAGAAAATAATGGTGTGGATCTGTTTCATTAAAAAACAAAAACAAAACAAAATAAAAAAAACCCCCTGCATATATTACAGACAGCACAACATATATTAATTACATGACGTAAAAGTAATTAATTACTAAAAATTACACTGGCATTCAAAAAATTTGATTTTTTTGGTTTTGTTTTTCCAGAAAATAGTAATATTGTGTGAAATATTATTACAACTGTTTTGTATTTGAATATATTTTAACATGTAATTTATTCATGTGATGGCAAAGCTGAATTTTCAGCATCCAGCCTTCAGTGTCACATGATCCTTTCTCAGAAATTATTGTAATATCCGATTATCATCAATGTTGACAACAGTTGTGTGAGATGTAACATGGAGATGTTCTTGACAGATTCACCAAGAGAGAGCAGCTGAAAAACTCTCAAAACTGCCTAAAAGTTCTTCTGTCAATGTAAAGACACACAAAACAAATCAAGAGAGCAGCTTTTTCAAAGACCCCTGGGCAACCGTCCCCTGTGAACACGTGCTCCTGTCGGCCTGATTTAGGATTACCAATGGGAGATCGTACAGTAGGTCAGAGAGCTGTTTCACTCTTCTCAACATCACTCCATTGTTTGAGATGACACAGTCAGCCTACAGCAATATACCATCAAAAGCCTCATGACTCAGACTACAGATCTCTCTCCTCTACCTGGCCTGTGGGCATCTTTCTCCTAAGCAGGTATCTGACCAGAGTCATCCAGGAGGACATATCAGTCATATCTTCACTTAGCCCAGTGCACTATTTGGGGATTTGTTCAAAACACTTGTTCTTTTCTTTTATTCATAAGACATTTTCCTCACAATATCTACACCACGTCATACTGCCTCTATGCTGTTTTTATTTTTTGTGCAATTTAATATCTCTCTAAATGTTTAACAAATCTACAGTAAATGAAACTTTTCACAAATCAATTATGGCTATTTTTTATGATACTGCTGTCAACCACCTACATCATCCTAACTGAAACAGAACCTCATCAGTGACTGATCAGGAACACTATTACATAAATTCTAGCAAACAGCAGATGCCAAAATTGCAACTGATTCCAACAGAGTTTAATTAACATTGGGACATTGCTAAGCTAAAGACTCACAAATATTGGGTGAAATAGTACATTGTTATCAATCTTTTTTTTCTCTTTCAACCACAGTGCAATGTCATAAGTATATAACTACTTTTTTTGGGAATGAAATTAATAGTCAAATAAGAAATTAATATTCAGCAAAGATCACAATTTCCTCTCTCTCTCTCTCATGTATGTATGTATGTATGTATGTATGTATGTATGTATGTATATATATATATATATATATATATATATATATATATATATATATATATATGTGGCACCAAATCAGCATATTAGGATGATTTCTGAAGGATCATGTGACACTGAAGACTGAAGTAATGATGTAAAATTCAGCTTTGCCATCACAGAAATAAATTATATTTTAAAATATATTCAAATAGCACACAATTCATTTAAAATGTTACTAATATTTCACAATATTACAGTTTATACTGTAAATTAGATCAAATAAATAAACAAATAAACAAACAAACAAGAAAGCCCAAATTTTTAAAAGCTGATGTACATTTATTCACGTACATAAGTACATTTATAATTGCCCAGAGTTTGTCAATGTTGTGAATGTTTTATTTATTCATTCATTCATTCATTCATTCATTCATTCACTTACTTATTTACTTGCTTATTTAAATTCAATTATTTAATTTAATTTAATTGTAATTGTTTTATTCGCAAAAAAGACATGCAGAATCACCTTCTGTAACAGGCTTTGCATCAGATGCACGTTTATGAAGCCTTAAATGCTTTCTAGGTAATCAGCAGGTTTTAGAAAAAGGCTAGCAAGCTACAACAGCTTTTTCAAAGCTGTGAATGATTCGCAATATTATTTTTTAAAATATGTCTTCCTCCAGTATAATTACAGGGTGTTAACCCACACTGCAGCTCAACATCTAACAAGGGCTTCGACAGACACATATCTTGTCTCATTACTGCCGTACATCCCACTTCATATTCGTGATGATGTACAGTAACTTTATTAATTACTCCACTGTTCAATGTTACGACCTATTAAAATGAGGCATAAAGCACACTCAAACAGCTCACGGTGATAACTACCGTCTCCACACGCGGTGTGAAGAGCCTAACAGAGACCCGCGAGAGAGAGTGAATGGAAGAAAAGCAGTCTGAGCAGATGGTTTTTAAAGGTCATTTGGCCTCCCACTAATCATTTTCTGGAGGGTCTGATGCTTTTTCTCCTCATTTTTCCATTTCTTTTTGGAAATCCATTCTGGGTTGTAATTGAACTCAAGGGCGCAATGCATTCCTGAGCCAGTAGCGAGTAGGTGTTTGTGTGTGTGTTTGTGAGCCCCTTGAACCAGCATTCCACCACTTTTGTTTCCCTGGTTTTGTAGTCGCTAGAGCATGGCGGCATGATCTGCTCTCACCTGCGGGACGAGAGAGAGTGAGTGTGTGTGTGTGTGTGTGTGTGTGTGTGATGGATAGCCCACGCAGAGGGGGCATTAAAGTAGCTGTCGGATCCTCTCTGGCTCAGCGAAACCGGGATCGGGCCAGTGGAGGAGCATCAGAATGTGAAACAGGCCTTAATTGCAATCAGAGATGACCGGAGTGCAAAGCAGGACACAAAGCGGGCTACACCGCTGCCCCTGCATTTATTAATCTCGCTGAGAGCTTTTAACAGGTTTGGATTTACACCGTCCCTGGCACATTTGTCTCTATGACAGCGTTTAGCGAGAGCCGCTCGGGTGATGCAGGAGTTGGCATTATCCAAATATGGGAGCCGGCATCTCTAACACAACCTCATTTGAGCCTCTCCATCAGCAGGGGATCACTTACTGAGCTGCTGACTGCTTTTACCAAACTACAAGCTGGTGCATAAATGACAGAAGGTAGAAAATGTCCAGTGGAATGTATTTGGGAGCATCTGGACAAACATCTGGACCTGTTTTGGTTTATTTACCTCTCAAACAATGAATTTCCATTATTATTATTTATTTATTTAATTTTGAAAATTATCTATATTTAAGTAATTTGTGATTGCAGGAAATAAAAAAGAAAAGAAAAGAAAAGAAAAGAAAAGAAAAGAAAAGAAAAGAAAAGAAAAGAAAATGTGACACTGTACCACAAAACCAGTCATAGGTAGCATGGATATATATGTAACAATAGCCAAAAGTACATTGTATGGGTCAAAATTATCGATGTTTCTTTTATGCCAAAAATTAGGATATTAAGTAAAGATCATGTTCCATGAAGATATTTTGCATATTTCTTACCTTAAATACATCAAAACTTAATTTTTGATTAGTAATATGCATTGTTAAGAACTTCATTTGGACAAATTTAAAAGGCGATATTCTCAGTATTTAGATTTTTTTGCACCCTCAGATTCCAGATTTTCAAATAGCTGTTTCTGGGCCAAATATTGTCCTATCCTAACCATACATAAATGGAAAGCTTATTTATTCAGCTTTCAGATGATGTATAAATCTCAGTTTCAAAAAATTGACCCTTATGACTGGTTTTGTGGTCCAGGGTCACACGTAAAATTTACAAAAAAATCAATATATATATTAAAAAAAAACCCTTTACAATAAAGGTTCCATTTGTTAACATTTGTTAACTATGTTAGTTAACATTAACAATGAAAAAAATACTTTCATTTATTAATCCTAATTGATGTTAACTATTAATATTTAATAACATTATTGAATGTTTAAAGTTAACAAGTTAACGTCCAAAGTTAATCTGACTAAAAATTAACAGTAGTGTATAATATTATATATATATATATATATATATATATATATATATATATATATATATATATATATATATATATATATAAATATATATATATATATATATATATATATATATATATATATATATATATATATATATATATATATATATATATATATATATATATATATATATATTAAGATTAAGCTTATTAAGCATGTAAGCCTTAACAAAAACATTTAAAATGCCATGAAACTTTAATAAAATTAAATAAAAGCTTGTTAAACATGTAACCCTTAAAAAGCCATACAATTTTTAACATTGTATTAATTTCTTTCTCTAATTAACTTCTCTATGCCTGAAATTTTAAAACACCCAGATATTCCCCTGATGAATATTTATATCTGTGGAAGCTTTTATGAAATGTATAATTTTCAGTTTTCAGTTATCCCCATTTTCAGATGCCCCAAAGTTTAACAATGTATTTGAGATGCTTTGCCTATTCATCCACGCAGCTTCATCAATTGTACAGGATTGCAGATTCCCATGGCTTTTGACTTCCTAACTCTGCACATCAAGTATCACACAGTGAAGGTCGCCACTGTTGTGAACTGGGCCAAAACTGGCAGAGTAAAGCAGTGATAAAGCCACCTAAGTTTGAGGCCAGCAGTTTTAGGACATGCATTTTTTTAGTCATTGTGATTTAGAGTGTAATAGGGCATCCACCTCAAGGGGAATCACCACCATCCTACTGATGAAGCCAACCTGATGTAAGACTCTTTCTGCTGTTTTCTTATTTGGTTAACTCAAGAAAAAGGTACTGACTGTGCAAATAAATCATGAAAATGTGAAGAATGTATGACAAGTGTGGCAGTGTTATGCATGTCAGTGGGCGGCACCTGATGATGAAACACTGTGGGCGTCGCTCCTGCAGCATCATGTGATAAGCGCGCTCAGCTGAAGAGAAGATATGAGGCGGGAGAGAGGAACACAGACGACCACTGGAGCTCAGATACAACTGACTGACCTGAGAGACAGAAAGAGAGACATTACACATTTACATAACACTGACCTGTGTGTACTTCATTACAGTGTTTGTATAGATATTCTTCAAGCGCTCTGGTCAGGATTAGTTCTAAACCTCTGCGCATTAAGCTCCTGAAGTTAATTAAGCCTGAAGCAATTAACGTAAAGCCTCTTTAAACACTCTTTAGACATTTAAAACTTTATTTTGTAGACAACTTCAGGTCTTACATCTTAGCTGTGCTATGTGTTTTTACCTTTTGTAAAGGCTGTACTTAATTTAATGTTAAAACTAAAAATTCTAAATGTGATCAACAACAATGATGTCATTGTGATATGATTATCATTAATTAGTCTTTATTCTTATATTTATTTGCATGCTGTGATTGGTCTGGTCTTAGTTGCATATACTTAAAAAATTATATCCACTTTCTGCACAGAGATTAAATTTCCGTCTAGGTGCCTGAAAACAACATACTGAGCAAAGTGGCTTTCATGCAAATTTAATTAAAACAAAACCAAAAACAAACACCTGAACTCAAAATGAATGCTGTTCTTTGCTGGCTTGCAAACACAGGTATCTTTTGCAGGAAATGCTAATCTAAACACCAGGCATTACACTTGCTGGCAAAAGTTGAAATAACTGAGCGAGGAGGCCTTGAGTCTTGAGTCTTGAGAAATAAGAGATGCCATATTTAGATCTGAAATCTGTGAGGCTAAAAGCCCAAAACATAAAATATATCCTCACACAGCAAGAATAAAACTCATGCAACACTGCAGATTTAGTGTCTGGCTATATTTCTAGGTGTTAGAAATGGAAAGGTTATGTGTGTTAGTATGTGTGTGACATGCAGAGTAAGCTAAATTTTAGCCCAATTTGTGAAAAAAGCTAATGCTGAGATCTCATTACCCTTTACCACTGAGACACAGCACACATACTGTACACATAAGCTGTATGACAGAGCCATAGAGGACACAGGAAGGACAGAGGAAGAATGAGTGAGACACAAGCTATGTATGAATCATGAAAATTGCAGCCTTAACAGGCATTACATGTGCCATACGTGCCAAAGGGCCTTTGTTGGTCTTTTGGGGACAAAAATAAATAAATAAATAAATAAATAAATAAATAGGCATTTTGCATGAAAAAAATAAATAAATAAACAAAAAAAAATCTGAACAAAATTTAAAAGAAATAAACAAAAAAACACACAAAACCAAAACAAAATAAAACTAAAAACAAATAAACAGAACTCAAGAAATAAACAAGCATTTAATAGAAACAACAAACACAACACAAAAACAAAAACATGCATACACAGAAAAACACAAAACCAAACAAGTAAGCTAATTAAAACACACACACAAAAAAAATAATACAACGAAAAAATAAACATTTAAAAGAAACAAAAACACAACAGAAAAAAAACACACACACAAAAGAACAAAACCCAAAACACACAATTAAACATTTAAAAGAAACAAAACAAAACAAACAAAAAAAAAGAAAATAAAACCAAAACCAAATAAACAGAATCCAAACAAAACACACAACCGAACAAAAAGGCATTTTAAAAAACAACAAAGCAAAACAAAACAACACAAAAAAAAAAAAAACAGAAAACACAAAACCAAACAAAAAGCTAATCAAAACACACATACACACAAAAAGAAATCAAATAAAACAAAAATAGACATTTAAAAGAAACAAACAAAAAAATTACAGGAAAAAACACAAACCAAAAAACACAAATAAACATTTAAAACAAACAAAACAAATGAAAAACTGAAGAAAAAAAAAATGACTGATGGGAAACTTGAACGATATATAGACCCCATAATAAAGTTTGTAATAAAGGGGGTCAGGTGATGTAACATGAGCATGATGGTGGTCTGAGGCCATCACAGATGACGGTACATATGTCCTTCTTTCTCAGTGCGTCATTCTGACTCTGAGCCCCAATCTGGGGGACACACTGGAGAAATCATGCCTGAAATGAGTCTCTGATGCAGGGGGCCAACAGGGGACAGACGCCACAACGGACCCACTGCATATCATTTGCAAAGTGTGTGTGGTGTGCGTTTCATCTACTCCTCTGCTCCCCTTCACGTGCCAGTAAAGCGTTACGGCGGACAGATGGTCATCTTGTCATCTTTTATTTTTCTTAGCGGCGGGTGGCACATGCTGTGTGTCCTTGATGAGTGTGCTCTCATCAACTCTGCCTTTCTGTGGACTGCCAGCTTTATCAGAGCGGACGGCAGTCGAGGCCGGATGGACACTAAACTTGAGAACCTCTAACAACCCGAAGGAAGATACAGAAATAAATAGAGGAAGGAGTGGAGATCTGATGGGTAGATGAAGAGGGCACAGGAAGCGGGCGCTTTATGTTGAGTAGGCTATCAGTGTCAGGAAGGCCATGAATACTTTATCATGAGATCAAGTCCTGTTTGAACTGAAAATTCTGCGCTGTGCTTACAGAGTGTGAACTACAGAACTGCTTAAAATGACTAGACAGACAGATGAATGCAGACAGATGAAAACATACTGCTGATGAATTAAACATTTATTTAAATGAAATAAAATATATAAATAAATAAACAAAGAAAGAATATGTGACTCTGTACTTACCAGATTAGAGTAGATGGGCAGGTCCTTGTAAGGGTTAATGAGGAGAAGAATATGTCCAATGTAGGTCTGAAAAGACAAAGAATTTGGGAAAGTAAAAATAAATAAATAATAAATAAATAAATAAATAAATAAAAAAAAGTTTTAGCCTAAACATGCCCACAGTCTAATGGCAAGAACTGGCTTAATTGGTTGGTGCTACACAACTTTTGGGAGTCAAAGGCACAACGGATGAGAAATGAGAGCTAAAATCACTGTTTTTAAAGGGATAGTTAACCAGAAATGACAATTATGCTGTTCCAAACCAGAATAATTTTCTTTCTTCTGTTGAACACAAAAATACAAATTTTAAAGAATGTTGGTAACCAAACAGTTGCTGGTAACATTGACTTCCATAGTACGAAAAAAAAAAAAATGAAATAAAATAAAATAAAATAAATATCAGTGTTCATACAGAAACTGCAAAATTAAATTCCAGGACTTTCAAGGACTTTTCAAGCACTACTTTTTTTGGTTTTCAAGGACTAAAATCAGAGATCTCACTTATCAAACAATATTGTTATTATCTTTCAATTCTAATAAACTAATATAACAAAATGGTACAAATAAAGTGCAGCACAAAAGAATGCGATGACTGTGGAAACTTTAACATTTGAAAGGATGCTATGGCAAAGTTATCGCTTTCCTTATTCACACAGATTTTTATTTATTTATTTTTTCATGAATATATGATTGACCTGAAGAATGAAAGCTAAATCATACCCTTGGAAAATGATGCTTTATGACTGCTTATTGACACTAGTGGGGTGAAAATACACAGCTCACAAGATGAGACAAAATACAGATGCTTGTTTCACTAGAACGAGATAATATTTTAATACTATTTTTTTTTTAATTATGACAAAATATTTGTCTTTTTATCACACAGCAAAACAATGCAGTTCTATTTTGAAATATTTTAACTAATCTAGTGCCATAACTAATGATTATTTTGGTAATCAAATAATCTACTGATTATTTTATTAATATGATATTTTTTTTAGTAATACAATAAACCTAAGTGAAAAACAGGCTTTAGTATGACTATATTTATATATGAACTAACGACGAGGCAATAATAATTGGTTCTAATAAAGTATCAAAACCAAGTAATTACATGGTTTTATTGAACAACACTGTTAAAAACAATGTAATATGCCTACACAAAATATGAACATAACCAACTTATAACAAACCTATAACAAATACCTGCAGAGGGCGCCAATGGCCTGGCGATGGTTCACTTTACAGCGTGATTCAAGGACATTTAAAGTCTTGTAATTTTAATATTTTGGCCACATGCAAACTCAGAGTGAGGGTTTAAACTTTTATTTTTTCAAATCGCAATGTACAACAAATCGCATATTTAGAAATATTTTTGGTTACCAACATTCTTTTGTGTGTATCCTTTTAAGACAGTTTGTAAGATTAATGGCGTCAAATATCTGAAAAATAATCAGTTTCGTTTGAGGTAGCTAGTAATCTAGATACCCACAAGTATAACTGTATATTTGTTTTGAGTTACACTACCATTCAGAGGTTTGGTGTTGGTAAGATTCCTTAATGTTCTTAAAATAAAAATTATTTATGCTCATTTATCTGGTAACAAAAAAAAAAAAAAAAAAAATACAGTAAAAACAGTAATATTGTGAAATATTATTACAATGTAAGATACCGGTTTTACTATTTTAATATATTTTAAATTAAATTTAGTCCTGTGATGGCAAAGCTGAATTTTCAGCATCATTACTCCAGTCTTCAGTGTCACATGATCCTTCAGAAATCATTCTAATATGCTGATTTGCTGCACGAAACACTTCTTATCAAAACAATTTATATATATACATTATATATATATATATATATATATATATATATATATATATATATATATATATATATATATATATATATACACACACAAATTATTTTTTTTTCTCAACAATTCTTTTCTAAATAGTAAGTTAAAAAAAAAAAAAAACATTTATTTGAAATACTAAGTCTGACCCCAGCCTTTTGAACAGTAGTGCATGTCTATAAAATTATGAAAATTATTACTTTAGGAAGAAGTTCTGATTACAAAGCATGTCTCTGCTATTTGTGGCCAAGTTCTTTTTCCATGTCAGTTACTGTGGTATCAGCTATTTCAGATAAACTCACCCTTAAACACAACATAATAATTCCTCCTGCAGCTGCAGCACAATGGCTCTCATGAGTCCTGAGGGTATCAGTACAGGCCAACTGCTAATTTATCTCTCAAGAGGGTCAGCTGCACCAGTCTCAATTCTTGCTCCTGGTCAGATTACTCTATTTCAAGACCTGTTATCACTAAAATGCCAGCAAAGCCTCCTGGGAATAGAGGACTAGGTTGCTGTTGTGTAATACTAATGTGCTCTCAATAACACCCTGAAGGTCAGTAACCTTTTAGTGTCAGCTTCACAAATCTTTCACAGAATATGGGCATACTTGGACCTATTCTCAGAGATCTGTGAACATGTTTTACCCATTTACTATGACAAGATCAGAGAGCAATCTTTAGAGGTACTAGAGAATATCTAGAGGTGAATGAACTAAATAACTAACATCATAAGATTGGACTTCTCATCTGCTGAGGGAAACATGGATCAATCCCCTCTCAGAAAATGCACGTCCGGCATCTCTCACTCTTTCCATCTCTTGCTAAACGATCAGTAACCATCACCATCTCTGTCCATCATTTCCGTAATGACAGACATCATTAGACCCCATTACAGTGTAACACAAAAGGCCCCATCTCTGCTCTCTCGCTCCATATCGGCCTCAGTAGGGAGACTTCATTATGCCCCATTGTAAAGTGTGGGAATAGCAGCGCCCATTAAGCATAGATTTGGCTCCGGTCATGAACGAGCACAGTGTGTAGTCGACTGTCAGGCATTACTGCCCGCGTGCAGCCATAGACCGCAGGCCTGCTCCAATGATCCACGTTGAGGAGGGAGATGAATATAGAGATGAATTTATTCCTTCAATCATATTCTTATTGATTCACAAGAAAAGACAACTCTGGTGTACCTATGTAAGAATTGAGAATTGATGCTCTACTGAATCGTCAACGTTAAGAATTGCTCTTTTGAAACAAAAGCATTCAGTGTATCATTATAATTTCAAGTGTAGTGATATTCAATATTGCATTTAAAGTTAATGCATTTTAAATAGTGCTGTGAAAATTAGCGCGTTAATGCAGGTGATTAATTTTTAGCTAGGGTTGGCCACCCCACTCACAACTGCTGCTTCTGTCTCTTTTTTCTTGAAAAGAATTGCGTTTATTTAGACGCAGAACGTCTTTACGACCACATAAAATGGGAGACTTTTCAGACGCGCACTCCACTTCGCCTCAGCACAAGGCGCTAGTCAAACGAGCATGGAAATGGTACAGGTCACAAGGGAGATTCAGTATAAAATCAGCGAACTGCGGTCGGATGAGATGTTATCAGGCCATATGTCACTAAAAACACATTTTCCTGTCCTGTCAGCTGCTATACTGTGATCATAGCGCGTACTCTTCAATTGCACGCACAAATACGCCGCCGCGCGATGTAGCCTGTATCATTTCATATTAAAGCACGAATGAAACTACGATCATGCGTGTCAGATCCGCGTCACGTTCAGCAACAGCAGCTCTTAAAGTAATAGCAGCCAAATAACCTAATAACCCAGCTGCTGTGATGTCTGTTAATCAAAGAACAAAAGAAAAAGGAGGAAATCCACAACTTTTGTAGCTTTAAGGACTCATCTATATTTAATTTAGAATTTAGCGTTTGATAACTTTATTCAATTTCTGTACATTGCCTACTCGCTGAAGGGCACAGGTAAATATGACATTTATTATAATGGATTTATGTGAAGATTGTTTTAAGTTCACTTAAATTAGAAGTTGTTATTTTTAAAAGTCTAATAAATGTTAAAATTGATAGCCCTCAATTATACTGTAATGTTAGTATAGTCAAAATTACATATACTGTAGTGAATGGATAAATATTAGGAAAAAAAGAACAATTTCCTAGAGACATCAGTAGTAATGGTATCAGTGATACTTGCCTTCAGTCATAAAAAAAGATGTCGTTAAACAAATATTAAAAATATACTGTCTTTATGTTGTTTCTACATTAATTTGAAGATTGAATGTAAAATTATTGCAATATAAAAATATATTTAAAAACTTTAATGTTAGGTGGAATTAATCACGATTAATTGCGATTAATTTCAGTTTTTTTTTTTTTAATCGATTAACACTAATTTTAAATGTACTAAATTTGCAAATTCATTGCAAATGTGCAAATATTTAAATACATGGACACAAGTTTCAATGGAAATGAGAATAAAATCATATTTTAGTTAACTATAAATGCTTGTCAGTACATTCAGCACTACACTTTAACCATATTCCAAAGATTAAGTTCAACTAATTGCATTTAATATAAATTTAAACTATAATACATTAGTTTAATTTTAATTAACATGTAATTAAGTATCCAAAATATTACATTCAGTCTGCACTGAAGTATATTCTTTTAAAAGTAAAGATAACATTTTAGTTTTTGGACCAAGTCTCACTATTAACTAGCATGCATATTACTAGAATATTGTTTATTACTACTTGTAAAGCACATATTAAAGCCTTATTCTGCATGACCATATTGACACTGTGTTGCTCTATTTTTAGCAAATTCCACCAAAATGTTTGAAAACAGATAAAGAATAATCAGTATAATACTCAGCCATATCAGTCTATGTCTTTTCATTATTCAGGCATTTTTAGTCACTTATATAAAAAGGTAAGCCCATCATTAACTGATATTATTCATAAAAGTCAGCAGCAAAATGGACTGTAGTCAGAAGAAGGTAGAAAACTGTCATATAAAACTTTGGAGCAAGAAACCTTAGCTAAAATTTTACTGTACATAGACTTTGGTGGAAAAAAATAATAATAATAACGAAAAGCTAAAAATAATGTAGAATATGGCCCTTTAAATATAAATTGCCGTAATGGTGGCAGATATAGAATAAAGAATAATTGAATTATTACAGCTGTAGGATTATAGTACCATCGATAAATGTCAGTAGCCAAGATTTATAGTAGCAACAGCCATTGTGGTAACAGTAGCAGTAACGACAGCAGCCGTTAACAGAGATTCAATGTAAGAATGTCTTTTCATCTCCACAGGGCTGGCTCAAGTCTTTGGCTTGAATACAGTAAGACCTAGAGGGCTGCCAGCCAAACGCCAGTCCCTGGCCACGCTACAAACTGAGGCCTTGGCCACTGTCCAAGACCTCAAGACAAGAGATCCAGCAGCAATGTATGTGTGTGTGTGTGTGTGTGTGTGTGAAAGGCACACTGGACCGGATGGCCTGGTGAAAGACCACAGAGTGTATGATAGAGGCCATAAACCGGACGTCAACTCCTTCAGAGTGGGTTAAGACAAAGAATGAAAGGCTCTTCCTGAACAGGCTAGACTGAGGGTTGGGTTCCTAACTGTGTTTATTCTCGATTTGAGCCTGTAGGAAGTGACATAATAAATCTGAGTAATCAACTGCACGTTTCATTATAGCCCCAATGATTGTATATACGTTTGTGTATTTACATACATATATCTGGTCGTTAGCAAATCGCTTCTGCATCTCGTAGAGCAGGCTGCTGTCTGTGAGCTCACTGAGGGATGCAAGGTCATCATTAGGAGCAGGAGGCATTAGTTTCACCTGGAACACAAAACACATTCCTTATTACGAAATTACTATGGAAATACTCAGATGATTCAAATACCTCTATGTGTTTTAAAGACAATATGAAGTTATCCTTCGTATTCCACATAAAAAAAAAAAAAAAAATAAGAGCATTTGTGTTTGGAACAACATAAGGATAAGTAAATAATTAATGTTTATTTTTTGGTGAACTATTAGTCCTACTTTAATAAATGCCGCAGTTTCATTGTGTATGATTTATCAATGGTATCCCAAAGTAAATGACTGTTTTTATAATCATTCATCATACTATAATATGTTTTCATCCAATAAAATCCTGATAAAATTGAGTTCTGTCCAACATGATTTCCTGCTAAAATAATTTAGTTTTACTTGGAAATATCACATTATAAAAGTTACACGATTTTCAAAAGTATAGAGTCAGTAAGATTTTTATTTATTTATTTTTTTAACACGTTTTTGAAAGTCTCTTAAGCGCGTCAAGACTGCATTTATTTGATTTAAAATACACACACAAAAAAAAATGCAAGGTCTTTACTGTCACTTAATTTTAACAATTTAATGATTTTTTGCTGAATAAAAGTATCCATTTCATTCATTCATTCATTCATTCATTCATTCATTAAAAAAAATAAAATAAAAAAAAATTATATATATATATATATATATATATATATATATATATATATATATATATAAATAAATAAATAAATAAATAAATAAATAAATAAATAAATAAATAAATATATATATATATATATATATATATATATATATATATATATAGTAGTGTAAATGCATTGTTAATTTTGTCTAAGCAATCAAATAGGCTTGAAATCATCTTCTTTCTAACATACACATACATTTAACTATAAGCTCACACAGCACTGCAGGCATGAGAGTAATGGAACTGAGTTTCTTCAGAGGTCAGGGGTCACTCTCAGGGTGAGTAGAGTCAGAGTGTGTTGTGGGATAGATTACTAAGGCTCCCTACATCCAAACTATGACTGATTCTACTTGCTGCTCTCTAATAGAAGGCCAGGACTTCTCACCTGTCATGGTGAGTTGGGATTTAAGTGTATTAGATGTTACTTATTTCTCTTTATTACTCTTTTGGAAGAAGACAGATCACTCTGAATGTGCAAGATCAGTATAGAATACAATTGTTTTGGGCTAGTGAATCTATAGGATCAGTTCATTTTATGGATTATTGTGCCTTAAATGTTGTACTGTACATATAAGCAAGTAACTGTGTTTTGGAACAGAGCTTGCATGATCTATAGTGCTTTATTTCAGATGAATAAACGTAATATACACTTTAGACATTTTTACACATTCTTTAAAAGGACAATTTTCCCCAGAGAAGTTCCCAACTCTCCACTGACCTGCTCCAGTTTTCCTGCAGCGCTGGGATATGGTCCGTCCAGCCCATTATCAAGTGAAGGCTGCTGTGTCAGAGCTCCTCCTGAGTCCCTGAACATGGCCTCCTTCTCCAACAAACTGTCCCTCCTAGAGATGGGTAAAGTCATAGTAGCCCTGAAGAAAGAAGAAGAAGAAGAAGAAGAAAAAAAAAAAAAAAAAAATGAAGAAATCAATATCAACAAAATCATCTTTGCACTGCCATGGTGGCAGATAACCTCCATCTAAAGTAGCATTTAGGTGTATTCACACATACTGTTAAATGCAGCTCAGAGGTGACATGAATGCATTTACGCTGGAATTACAACGGGCTAAATAATGCTATAAGAACGCTTTAAAATGTTGAATATAGAATATTAAATAATTTATAAAATGAAATGGTACTTTAAATATGAAAACAAAACCATGTTACTGAATCATTCATTCAAGCAATTCGTTCAAAATGGCTGATTCATTCAGGAATGAAGCAAGTAACTGACTTTAAAAATGGACCACTGAATCATTTACTCAACTGATTCGTTCAAAAGCACTGATTCATTCACAAAACGCCACTATGTTTCTCAGAGATGCACAACATTATGCTGTGGCTTATTAATGTTTTATTTTTGAACTTTTGCATTTAAACAAAATGCAATTGTGCTGATATTTGGGGAAAAACAACTTTAATATTGAATACTTATACTATGTTATAAATGTACAGAATATGTACTCATACCGGGGCATTATCTTGAATTTTGGGACATTTTTTCCCCTCAAGCCCCTGTTAATTTCCAATCCTGATATATTTCATTTTACTATATAACTACTAGTCTAAGTAAGCCTGAATCTCAGTCTAAATTTGCTAATCATTTCTTTCTTATGTCTGAGCTCTTTAAAAAGTACAGTCTTCAAGTCTGGATTGGCAACACATTCTCTGAATCATAAATGAAGTCTGTAACTACTTCACATACAGTTTCTTTACAGGCAGGCTGCTGTCCTGGTTGGCTTCTGTGCAGTGCTCTTCTGATTGTGGAGGCGGAGCCGAGGGGTCTGTCTGTCTCTGTACCCAGAATTCCTCTGCTCTCATCAGCATCTCTGCAATCTGCTCAGTAGCAGCTATGTCTGTAAAAAACAAAGTCACACTGGGTCAATGTATAAATCATCTTACTGCAAGTCAGAAGTGATTGTTCAGTTGTAGCAGAAGGTTAAAAGAAAAATATACATTTATAGATGAACTTTCTTTTTTTCCAAGGAAAGAAAGAAATATTAGGTTAGAAAGATAGCTTTATTTAAACTTCCATTTTTGACTAAACTATTCCTTTTCATAGAGAAGGCAAACAGTTCCATCTCTACAAAATATGACAATTATTAGTGACTAAAGACAGCATTTATAATATCATTTTGGGCCATGATTTTCCCTGGGGTCCAATCGATTTACTCCCTCATTCCCTCTGTAGCTCAGCCCCTACTGTCTCTCACATGGATGTGGCTGTAGTGTGATGGGCATTGAGCCCTGCTGCAGATTGATCCATCTGTGCTCCGACTGGGGAACAGAGAGGTGGATAATCCGTCCCCCATGAAAGGAACCATAAGGGACAGCCTTTTGTCTTTCTTGCCAAGAAGGACTGACACCCAAGAGAATGATCCTCCAGTCACACACATTCTCTTGGAAAGTCAGATATATACACTGCTCTCTAAAGAGACTTTAAGTGAAAAGAAAGGATTCCGTTTTCATCTTCTCTATGCTCTGCGTTTCATCCCAGACATCCTTGAGTTAAGCCGGAGTCTCAGAATAAGCTATTGATTGGAGTCTGAGATGAGCGCTGGGGAAAGGAGACGTGGAGAGGAGGAAGAGGGAGACTGAACACCTCACTGGAGGTTTAGTATGAGGTGCACAAGTCTCTCTGATGCTCCTGCAAACCATGCAGCATGGCGACTGAATGAGATCTTACTATTTTCTTAATCAATACTTTTGTTTTCCAGTTTAAATCTAAACATCCTTACGGTACTTGAAGCAAAATTGCAGATAATAAAGACTAAAATAAAGAATCTTGATTCTTGAATTAAGTTTATTTTTCTTATTCCATTGGCAGTTTCATTCTTGCTAACATTTTTTAAGGTTTATGCTCAAAACAACAACAAACTATTGGCTAATAATGTTTTTTTTTGCAAATCATTTAATTGCGAATGTCAGAGAAAGACTGGAAAATGGTCAAAAAAATGTTGTTAGACTGTTTTGTACAAAAAACTGGGACCCTTATTTTCACATCATTTTCCATCCTCTCTCTAACACTTAAAGATGCTGTTTAAGTTACTGTACCAATATGTAAATAGACTCTCTAAATAACCAATTGTATGACTGACTCTTTGCATGTGAAGTTTTCGCTGTAGTTTTAAAAATAAACTGTACAAAATGTTTGTAATTTTTACATTAGTCTGCAATACAAAATGATAAAAACCTGCTAATTGCCACATACAGTGAAACCACTGCACTACATGTAATTTTACTGTAAAAAATAAATAAATAAATAAATAAATAAAAATAAACAAACAAACAAAAAAAACCCTGTCAAATTAATGGTTTTTGGGATTAAATTACCAGATATTTTATGGTGATTTCATTTTCTTATTTATCACTGTTTGTTACTTTTGTGTCTGTGGATTTTTGTTGTCATCTTTCTTTCTTTTCTTTTTTTTTTTTTAAATTGGAGTAAGTTTTTATCATGCAGACACACACAGTGATATAATAATGACACAAAAACACCAGTTTCTCAATAACTTTTATTTTTTTTATTTATTTTTTTTTTTTTTTGCAGGTAAGTTTCCAATCCATAAATGAACTGTGTGGGAGTTCTGAAATATTGTCATAGCAGATCAAATTATTATTATTATTTTTTTTTTATTATTATTTAAAAAGAGCAAAATCTTGTTTATCATTATATTTCCCTTTAAATTTCTTGGCTTCAATTAGCTGTGACAGTAGTTGTTACATTAACCATACAGAGCCACAGGCTAGTGGAAGTAGTTTCACAAACATCAGCAGAGAAGCGAACAGAGAAAGATTGAGCTGAATGAATCTGCCCAGCTATGAAATATTCACACCCAACAGAAAGCTCTAGAGAGGAAGAAGTCTAAGACACTTAAACATTGCGGCACAAGTACGTAACACATCCCTGACAACTTTAGTTTCAGCTAGATTCTGTGTTAAAGTCAGAGATGTACTATATATTCGGTAATATCAGAAAAGTGAGCAGATTCTGCGGCTCTTTGGTAGATTTAACATCCACATACTTGGGCTGGGTTGATGTAGCAAAAAATAGTAATATTTAAGTCTTTGGCAATAATTGATACACATCTCACAATTCATATACACTTTTGTTCTGAAATTAATAATAATGATATATATAGTGATAGTGACGCCACTTAAACATAATTTCTGTTAAGATATAATGTTTAGTTACATCCACTGATCTATAACTGTGTCATTATATAGATCAGTGGTTATACCAGTTACACTAATGTTCAAATCTCCCCGCCCCCACCTCAAACTGTTCCCCACGTCACCTCAAGACGCTGTCTCATCCATATTTTTTGGCTTCTTTTTCCAGTTCTGTGCAAACCAATGTAAAATGCGACTACAAACCCTTACTCCATGATGTGTGATGACATCTTGTCAAGAATCAACTCTTCATGTGAGAGTGTTTTTGGGGACCATGGCTTCAGTCAGGGAGATGATGTTGCTTTGACGCAGCTAGTGTATGTTTAGATTTATACTGCGCACACTGACATGACAGCAAGCTTCAGTTTAGTAGTGTGTACTTAAGAGAGTAGCATTTCACTCTCACAAAAAAAAAAGAAAAAAAAAGTATATATATATATATGGAAAAAATAAACAAAAAAAAATAAAAAATACTGCACCATGGTACTTACTGGCACCTCAAAGATTGTCTTGGTAGAGTATTAGGATGACTTCTGTTTTTTAAAAGCATTTTTCTTTTATTTGTTCCATTATTTTCTTTTATATATAAAATTATATTAAAAATATAAAATGTATACCTTTTTACACTACCATTCAAAAGTTTGAGGTCAGTAGTTTAAGGTAAAAAAACAGATAAATCACATTTTGTAGAAATTAATCCCATATTGACACCTACAATGGTGTTTTAGTGCGTGCCACATATAAAAAATAAAAAATAAAAAAATTAAATTCAAAAATTAAAAATCTAAAATTACGAGATTAAGGTCGTAATATTTTGAGAAAGAAGTCATAAGAATAACGTCAAAATATTTCAAGAATAAAGTCGAAACTATTCGAGAATAAAGTCAAAATATTTTGAGAATTTATTCTTGTAATTTTGACTTTATTCTCAAAATATTTTGACTTTATTCTCATATTGCTAAGACTTTATTCTCGTAATTTTGACTTTTTTCTCAAAATATTATGACTAATCTAATAATCTTAGATTTTTTAATTTTTTAACATGGCACTAAAACGGTATCGCAGGAATCATTAAGATTTCCTTTTTCTTTCTTTCTTTCTCCTTAATTCTCATCAATGTAATGCAAAAAACTCATGCTTGTAAAGAGAATGTACAGTATTATACCAAAGATCCTTACATTCACTAAATTACAGTATTCTTTTTTACTAATACATTAAAAATATACTGTGTACTGTAATGAAAGTCTGATAATAATAATATAATACTGTATATTGTAAATTGTAAAAATACAATAATGCAGTAATGAGAATTTATAAAATAATAATACATGGGGGAAACCAAATTTTTTTTTTCAATTTACAATATATTATTATTAAATTTACAATACATTATATTAGTAAAATATATTATATTATTATGCAATATATTAAATTATATTTAATATATTGTATAATTATAAAAAAAATTTTTTTAAAAAAACACAGGGTATTAATAAAAATCTTTTTTTTTCTTTTTTTTTTTTTTAATTTCTCAAAATATCTCTCTTTATTTTCACACTTTGTGGTGAAACATAACCAGCTTCTAGATAACAACATCAGTCACCGAAAACTTCATACTGGTCGACCACTAGTGCAGTTTGTGTGTGTTTGTACCTGAGGGCTTGTCCTGGTTGCAGTTCAGGAGAGTAGGATCTGCTTTGAGCTTCAACAGCTGGCTCACAATGTGGGTCTGTAGGGAAACAAACACACGCACACACATCTCCATGACTTGAGAGGAACTCAAAGAGAATACTAAAAGATGTAGGTCACATCTTAAAGACGTCTGCATCCATCAGCTCAGAGTCTAATCTACAACATCAGCTGCCAGATCAGCTCTGCTCCTGCCTCCAGCACCAAACATATGCTAACACCTCACACTCACACCTTCAGCACTGTGTTCATTAGCTACAGCCTGCACACACATATACAGCCAGATTTATCTACATTTGTTTACTTCTCTTTTTAATTCTGTTACTGCGCCTCTGGTTGCCTTACACACACACAAACAGGTACTGTATCATAGTATTTCAGACCGGAGTCGTGCTGCAGAAGTGTGTGTGACTGTGTGTGCGTACTATGTATGACGTTAAAGCATGTTTTTGATGTCTTAAGTATGTGTGTGTGTCCAAAATTAACTCAAAAACAGCTTTAGGGAGTAAATACAACAATAACTTGCCAGATGGCTGACTTCATTAAAAATGGCAATTTTTCAAGGTTAAAGCTGAAGTGTGTCATTTGTTTAATGTTGAATATGTATCTCAGCTCACAGACATAACTGTAAGTGTAGTTTCGAAGTTTGAGTTTTAGTTTATAAGTTTCAGAAATTGAAGCAAAGACTACTGGGTTCTTTAATTACAGCTTGAATGTAATTTTTAATTAATTAATTTATTTATTTATTTAGGGTATGTTAATTAATTTATCCATTCATTCGACCTATATTATTAGGTTTATATTAGGTTTAAATTTGTAATTATTAATTTAATTATTTCACTATTAAGGGTTTAATTTGTATTCATTTCTTCATTCATTTGTCAATTTTTCATCTATCTATCTATCTATCTATCTATCTATCTATCTATCTATCTATCTATCTATCTATCTATCTATCTATCTATCTATTCCTCCATATCCATCCATCCATCCATTTCTATCCATCCATTTATATCTATCTATCTATCTATCTATCTATCTATCTATCTATCTATTCCTCCATATCATCCATCCATCCATCCATCCATTTCTATCCATCCATCCATATCTATCCATCTATCCCTCCATATCCATCCATCCATCCATTTCTATCCATCCATCCATCCATCCATCCATTTCTATCCATCCATCCATCCATCCATCCATCCATCCATCTCTATCCCTCCATATCCATCCATCCATCCATTTCTATCCATCCATCCATCCATCCATCCATATCTCTATCTATCTATCTATCTATCTATCTATCTATCTATCTATCTATCTATCTATCTATCTATCTATCTATCCATATCCATCCATCCATTTCTATCCATCCATCTCTATCTATCTATCCATCCATCCATCCTTATCTATCTATCCATCCACCCATATCTATCTATCTATCTATCTATCTATCTATCTATCTATCTATCTATCTATCTATCTATCTATCCATCTATATCTCTCTATTTCTCTATCTATCCATCCATCCATCCTCTCCTCCATATCCATCCATCCATCCATCCATCCATCCATCTATGAAAAAGGAATAAAATATAAAAGCAAAATTTCAAGAAGCAAACCTAGGTTATTTTAAGTTCATAATGTGCATCTTTTGTGAAGCTCTCAATGGCTCAAGTTCATATCAGAGAGAAAAAAAAACAACAACTGCAGTCTAAAAAACCTCTGACATGAGAAACTGTGCTGCTTGTATGAGAGGCAGAAAGCCCTGAAGATCAAGACAAACAGTCAATCAGACACATGCTTTGGCAGCTTTTATTTCATCTGTTTCTCATAATATAATCAAAGTTGTTACTTCAACGAGAGTGTGTCATTGTCTCGCTGTGGCTTTTAACAATCAAGGCTTTTGTTTAAAAACAGATCGCCCACCAAAAATCTAAATTGCATATTTACTCACCACTGCCAAAAAAAAAAAAAAAAAAAAAAAAAATGTGCATTTGATTGGTGGTGGGTGTAACACTGTATTCCCACCCTGTTTACAAAGCTCTCCAGTGTTCACTGTACGGTGTTTCCAGCTGTTAAGATGGTGTATGCCGATGCTCAAACTAAAGTGAAACTCTGCGACTGCAGCATGGCAGTTCTGCTGAGTCACACAACCATCTGCAGTGCTAATGACTGACTCAATGTGTCTGTCTGTCTGTGTATGTGTGTGTGTGTGTGAGAGAGAAAGATTCTGCCCTGCTGCAATGAATTATAGATGTGGGCAGAAAACATCTCTCTAAGTGTGTTTATTATTTGTGAGTGTGTGTGGGTGTGTGAGACTACAGATCAAACACTACAGCCTGCAATCTCAGACCACCCTCCACTAACAAATACTAATTACATTTGATATTTAATACTATTCTTTTTGGACAAGTGCCATGATAATATCATTGTACTATCTGAAGTACCTTGAGAATACAGAATGATATACTTTATCAAGATAGGAACCATTCAATATCATGATATTGCATTTATGATTACTATAATGTCATATCTACCACAGCAACTGTCGACAATATTGTAGAAGACAGTCTTGCACTCTCTCTCTCTCTGGGCTGCTAATGTACTAACTAAAAACCTTAACCTCACAAAAGAAAGAGGGGAGGAAAAAGGGAAACAGAAAGGTGTGTATGTAGGCAAGAGTATCCTGAGGGACAAAAAGAACAAAGGAGAAGAAAGAAGAAAAATTCTCTTCATCAGCAACCTGAAACATTATCAAATATTAGACCACGTCAGCAGGTTCGTCCTTTACTCTAGAAATCAATCTCCTCTAGCGCAAGCGCTGTTATTCAACTCATATAAAACACATTAGTACTTCACATGATCCTCAAAGCTCGAGTCCATCTGGCTGAGAATTGGTAAGATCAATGCAACGCTGAAGTGTCATTAATCAGAAACAGGAAGGAAGGGTGAATTAATGAACTGTAGTTGGTCTACGATAACTCCAATATCAATACATTCCACTGACCGTGAACGGAAATCTAATAAAATGGCTAAACACGAAGGCACAGGAAATATAGCATATTACACTCATACAAATTCAAATTAGCTAGAACATTTGTTTTGTTCAGGGGTCAGCAACCTTTTAACACCAAGTGCTACAGAAGTAAACAAAACAAAACAAACAATAAATGAATGAATAAATTAGTGCTGTCAAATGATTAATCGCGATTAATCGCATACAAAATAAAAGTTTTTGTTTGCATAATATATGTGTGTGTACTGTGTATATTTATTATGTATTTATAAATACACACACATGCATGTATATATTTAAGAAAAATATGTTATGTTTATATATTAAATATATTTATATATAATATTAATTATATGAATATAAATATATACATGTAAATACATGTAAATATTTTTAAAATATGTACTGTATGTGTGTTTATATACATATACATAATAAATAATAAAAAAAAAACAGTACAAACACATATGCAAACAAAAACTTTTATTTTGGATGTGATTAATCACGATTAATCATTTGGCAGAACTAAAATAAATAAATTATTTTTATGGCATATATTTGTTTATTTCTATAGCACTTCAAAATAATATAATATGCATTTATTTATTCTATTAAAATAAAACTTTAGTTTATTTGTATAACACTATGGATTAATGTAATATGTATTTAATTTACTTATATCTTTAAAGACAGAATTACTGCAAGAGACAGTTTGGCATGTAAATACTTCAAAAAATAACGTAAAAATATAAAAAAAAATTTAAATTCAATTTGTAGTGCTATACACATGAATAAATCTATAAATGACATTTATTTACTTATTTTTATTTATTTTTTAAATTTGCACTTCAAATTAATAAATAATTAAATTTATTAATTTGTGGTTTTTTTTTTGATTAGCACTACAAATGAAATGTAATATGCATTTATTTTACGTTTCTTTAATTAAAGGAAGAATTACTGCAAGAGACAGTTTGCCATGCAAATACATTATATTAATTTGTGCCATTAAATTAAATTAAATTAAATTAAATTAAATTAAATTAAATTAAATTATCCCTGAGAGAGATTTGGAATGTAAATACACTCCTAAAATACCTCAAGAAAACAAATGCATATATTAATCTATCAATCGTGTGCCTAAAGTTGCAAAGCCCTGGTTTAGTCGATATTTGATTGTGATTTCTAAAGTGTCCATCATGAAATGATATGTAATGCCATGTAATGACATGTACCTGTCCATATTTGGCAGCCAGATGTAAGGGTGTCCAGAAGCTGTTGTCAGACACCTGGACGTCTGCCCCGTTCTCCAGCAGCACGGACACCACCTCCTTATAACCACTGGCACTGGCGATGTGTAGCTACAAACAAAACATACGCAGACAAACACTTCACATGTGATATTCCATTCCATTTGGCCAAAAGCCTTCAAATTCAAATCACCATCTGTACACATTACATAGACTCTGTTATATTTAGAGATCAGCGAACCGTTACACATTTTGGGATTGATGCATTTTCTCACCAGCGTGACCCCATCATCATTTTGTTGATTGACGCTGCCCCCGCTGCTGACCAGCTGCCTCACGTCAGACAACATGGTGGATGAGCGCTGGGTCTTCATCTGGTGCATAGAGCTCATGTCCACTCCTGACAAATGCACAGACAGGTGAAGAAGTCAGATGATGGACAGAAGGAGGTCAGGACAGAAGTCACATGACAGAGCGCTTATGAATGGGACAGGATTGGATCTCTCTCGGTGTCATTTTGTGTCAACTGGAGGACGTATTCTTCAGTTTCACACGTCTGAGGCAACAAATCATCTTGCAAATAGTGCTCTATTAGACAAAGCATAAGATCAGCAGTAACAGAAGGCTGTACTGAGATAGTGGGAGTCTTGATTGTAATGATAAACTGTGACAGCAGACCAGAGAAGTGTGTCTGTTTCTCTGGATCTCACTGATTGATTAGCAGGTTAAAGTATCTCTTGCTGCATCCAGCATGTGAGCTGACAGAATGGATGACTGTTAACAATGACACGGCTGAACGGTAGGACTGTTTGTAGAAATATATTTGTGCGGTTATCAGTTGGCAGGACTGCTTTGTTGTTTACAGGTGTGAGCAATGGGAAGCATGGGGTGTCCTACCATCTAAAAATTAAAAATTTAATTTAAATGAATTTAATATTTAATTTTTAATGAAAGTTTTAATTTAATTAATTAATTAATTTATTTATTTATTTATTTTCTTTTTTTTAATTTTTGGAAACAGTGTATTCAATTTGAAACTAAAACAAACGGGGGAAAAAAGTAAATCTGAATATACACTACCGATAACAAGTTTGATGTCGGTCACATTGACTAACTGATTGCTTGACTAATTGACTGATTGATTGATTGATTGACTGATAAATTAATAATAATAATAATAATAATATGTTGCATTTTATATAGCACTTTTCTAGACACTCAAAGCGCTTTACATTGTGAGGGGGTATCTCCGATCCACCACTAGTAAATAATACTTTTGAGCAAGGATGCATTACATTGATCAAAAGTGACAGTAAGTGACAGTAAATACATTTTTAATGTTACAATATACAGTCAAACCAAAAATTATTCAGACACTAGATATAATTTTTGATATATATATATATTTTTTTTACTAGTGGGTGCAGGACACTATAGTTCATTTATGTAAGTGAATATAGCAAAATAGTAAAAAAAGTAAACTGTAACATATTATACCCAAAAATTCTTCATACAGTGGACTACCAGTAAAATTGATAAAAATTTGGGAACAAAAATTTGATTTGACCTGACCATGTTTTGTTACATACTGTTCTATCAAAGTTATCTGACATTATCAAGACGAATTTGTTCTGACACAGTTTAATTCTTGAGTTCTTGTCATATTTTACCATTTTCTAAACTATAGCGAATAAACTTTGATAATGTGAGAAATGCTGAAGGTGTCTGAATAAATTTTGGTTTGACTGTATTTATATTTTACATAAATACTTTTCTTTTGAACTTCAAAAATTCTGAAAAAAAAAGTATAACAAAAATCTTAAACACAAATGCTTTCAACATTGATAATAATATTTCTTGAGCAGCAAATCAACTTATTAGAATTTCTGAAAGATCATGTGACACTGAAGACTGGAGTAATGATCCTGAAAATTCAGCTTTGCATCACAGGAATAAATTACGTTTTAAAATATATTCAAATAGAAAACAGTTATTTTAAATTGTAATAATATTTCACAATATTACAGTTTTTACTGTATTTTTGATCACATAAATGGAGCCTTGGTGAGCATAAGAGACTTCTTTCAAAAATATTTTTAAAAATTCCCAACCTCAAACTTGTAAATGGTAGTGTACACTGTTCAACAGTCTCCTATTTATGAATTTTTGTAGTCATACAAAACTGGTAAATAAAGAACCAAATGAATGAAGGACCGTACCATTCTCCTCCAGGTGTCTGATGAGGATGTAGCTGGTTTCCGTCCCCTCTGTGGCGTAGTCGAGTGGAATGTTCCCGTTCACATCCTGCAGGAGCACGTTGACTCCAGCCTTCAAACGAGGTGTGATGGAGAGGAGAGGGGGAGGGGAAGATGGCAGTGAGATAAAACAAAACAAGACGTAAACAAATGGAGTCCCTCTCGCCCCATTCATCAGTCTGCAATCAATGATAAACTACGGCCAATTGTCACACTTTCCCAGCATTCCCCAGGCACCCTAGCTCAGGGATGAGCTACATTAACAGAAAATAGTGCATTAACTAACTCATTAAGATAGGGGCAGGTTAATAGGGTCTCCGGTTCGGTGTTGAGTGTTTGGGTGGTAGCGGGTGATGTGATTCATGAGCGTCTGGTCTTTAGAGACTCCAGACAATGATAACAATAGCTATTTCTTTACATGAATAGAATCAGAAAAACTAGATAGGGTCATCAAATAAACTAGATGACGTATTAGACAAGAAATAGCCAGAAACAGAACAACTGTACCATTCAGTTATACATTGCACTGCAAAATGCAAATTATACACACACACACACACACACTATCTGTAATAAAATCGCTTGTACTTAAATATTATAAATATACATTGCATTTTATTGAAGTATAAATAAATAAGTAAATAAAATATTAAATGACTAAATAAATACAATGCTATTTTTATTTAAATGTTACAGCATAAATTTTAATTTAATTAACTTTTTGCTTCACAATGAAGTAATGATGCAGAGATCTATGGGTTAAATAACAAAAAAAACAACAAAAAAAAATACTCTAATTGTAATACTGACTTCGTATTTAAACAATCATTTGTATTTAAAGATTGCAATATCAATTGCATTTTAAATAGTATATTTTTTCCCTTTGAGTAATGAGAATGGTTAAATTAAGGTTAATATATATATATATATATATATATATATATATATATATATATATTTTTTTTTTTTTTTTTTTTTTTTTTTTTTTTATTTGGTTTATTGTTAAATTATTACAATAAGTTAATTTAATTTCAATTAACAATAGTAATTACTGAGATCTTTTATAATAATGTGTGTTACATGGAATGTTTTACCAATGTCCTTACTATGTTTCTGGACCTGGGAACATTACAGTCTATGGGAGAGTCAGAGAGCTCTCAGATTTCGTCAAAAATATCTTCATTTGTGTTCTGAAGATGAATGAAGGTCTTACAGGTTTGGGACAACATGAGGATGAGCAAATAATGACAGAATTTTTATTTTGGGCTGAACTAACCCTTTCATGCACTAAATAGAGACAGACAAGGATGGCATGACATTTAAAATACAAAACCAAACTTCAGAAAATCACTGCATGAAATTTACAACCATTTCTCATAATGGCCTGTGTGTAATTAAAGCTGCAAATGGCACGTCTCCATCTGACTGGCTGGAGCACAAAGGCATTGTGACAAATCTTCAGCTTATTATTTCTTTTCCCAGCATGAAATTCAAATCCAGCCATCAGCACATTCAGACTGTGGAGGTTGTGTCAATCACGCAGGTTAGCGGTAGGTTAATGAATGTATTAATTAACATTAACAATCAACAGCTCCTTTGTCTGCATTTATGAGCGATGACTTTTTGGGACACACCCCCACAAAACACACACACACACACACACACACACTCAAAGCTCCAGAGAGCGCTGACGGATCTGACAGTGGGCCACAGGAGTGTGTCATGACCTCCTCCCTGAGATCTCACGCCGCAGGAATCACAACAGTACTGACGCAATACACCATACTCCTCCAACTCACTGGGGACACATGAGGACATGGGCTGTGTCTGTGAGTGTGTGTGTGTGTGTGTGTGTTTGTATTGTTGCAGATCTATCGATCCGTCTGGCGTGGAACTGTTATTTAACAAGGTGCGAACGGTTAAAGCAGGAGTGTGTGTGAATTGATTAGACAGCGTCAGTGTGAAGGAGATGGTGGTCTGATAAGGATGCACTAACAGAAGAGCTGATGAAGATGTCAGCATCACCTCCTCCGATCGACAAACTGCACCATGTCCTTTGTGACACGTTGAAAGTCCTGAATACTAAAAAACCTACACACACATGGATTTACAAGCTTGCCCTTTACCTCACTATTACAAACTAAATTTTCAACGTGAGGACTAAATTAATATAAATCAGAATCAGAAAGAGCTTTATTGCCAAGAGTGTTTACACACACAAGCAATTTGTCTTGGTGACGTGATTCCAGTGCAGGAAAAAAAGTACAGACATATAATTTAAGGTAATAAAATTAAATAGAACACTAATAATACAGAGAATAGACAACAATCTAAAAAAAATATATAACTTTATAACTCTGGTAATAATAAAATATAGAGATGGTAACATTAGATGGTAATAATATAATATAATATAATATAATATAACATAATATAATATAATATAATATAATATAATAAAACATAATATAATATAACATAATATAATATAACATAATATAACATAATATAATATAACATAATATAATATAATATAATATACATTCAGAATGTTGGGGGCAGTAAGATTTAAAAAAAAAAAAAAAAAAAAAGAGTCAACAATATTAAATTAGTTGATAAATATATTATATAATAATAAATTATTTAATAAAAATAGCAAAATAAATAAATAAATAAATAAATAAATAAAGTAATATTGTGACATTTTATTACAAACTTCTTTCTATTGTAATATATTTTAAAATGTAAAAAAGGGAAAAAAGCAATACTGTGAATTTTTATTACATTTTTTTTCGATTGCAATATATAAATATAAAATGTATTAAAAATGTATCATTAAGATGTTTTAATTTAAATAAATAAAATGTATTATTAAAATGTATCATTTCTGATTATTATTACTGATGTTGAAAACAGTTTTGCTTAATAGTTTTTTGTTGTTGTTGTTTTGTTTTTGTTATTTTGCTTAAACAGCATTGCTTAATATTTTTGTGAAAACTGTGATTTTGTTTTTCAATATTCTTTGATGAACAAAGTTCAAAAGAACATCATTCACTTAAAATACATCTTTTGAAAATTTTAATGAATCCTTGCTTAATTTTATGAGGTTTAATGAATAAAATAAAATAAATCATACGATCTCACATTGTAAATGGTAGTTTATATTACAACAAAACATATTTAATATATTTTCAATGAATGAATAATCTGACCCAAACTTTTCAACAGTAGTGTACATTACATTACATTATGCAAGACATTTAAAAAAAAAAAAAAAAAGAAAAAAAAAAAAGAATATATTTATTCCCCCAATGTCATACCTGGGTCTTTTCCTGGTACAACCACAAGAAACCACAGTGTACTTTATGAGTGAGACACATACTGGCCAGGTCTACAGGACAGTATTGAACACTCTGTGTCTGAGACTAACAGTAGTAACTAAAAGATTGATCATCATAGGTTAGACAGCAACTATAAATTGTGTCATAAATAGTGTCATACCTTTTCAGTACACTCGTTTCAGGGCAGCACAGGGGGTTAACAGGCTGACCTCCAGGACTCTTTCAACCAATCTTATGTTATGATAAATAACGACAGTTATTCATTTATGCTGACAGAAAAGCTTTCAAATTATTAGCAGTGTTTCATGGGATAAGTGTTAACATGCAGCATTGCTAGAGTCGTGTGTTCGACTTTCGCCATGTTGCCTATTGATCCACTCCACCCCTTCTCCCCATCACTTCCTTTTTCATTCACTTTCATTTAGAGACATTTTGGTGCAAGCAAGGTCACAAGGAGGAGCTGAGGGATCTGCGCACGTGCACACACACACACACACACACACACACACACATAGTAGAATTCAGCTCAGGTGTGCTTCAGAGGCCACAGTAACTGAACCTGACAGTACAGAGGACTGCAGAGACAGAAACGCCGAGTCATGTCAACAAAGGAGAAACAGATGAAACATCCTCCCCAGTAAAGTGAAAAACAACAGCGACTCCTTCCTCTGACTGCACCAGGCAACAAGGACAATCACGCAACGTAATTACATCTAATCTACATGATGATGGCTGCCTGCGTCCCATTACAGGGCTTTGAGCACAGGCTTAATTGCCTTTGTTAAATTTAATCTGTTATGATAATAGGCTAATAGCAATGAAAGTAAATGAGAACGCAGTTCACTTTCTTACTAATATGGCAAACTTCAGAACATCTGCATGGTTCACGGATGTGAATCGTTCGACATCTTTTACCTTTTTAAAACTACTCAAGGATTCTTGCATTATAAAAAGGTATTGTGACAACTTTGCTCCTTTTCCACTTTCCAGTTGACAACTTTTTACCCTCTTGCTGACCTTTACAACGCATCTACACAGGACACAAGCAAATGAACTCCTTACGATTGAACTACATTTGTAACCACATGTGAAATGTGAAAAGGTGCAGTGACATTTACTGTTGTTTTGTGAATTTCCACGGAAAATTCAGTCTTTCAGAAGATTCAAAATCAAGTTATGTGAAAAATTTCCCTACGCAGATTTTGCAACAGGTTGAGGTTGGCCATTCAGATTCATGAACGAAAAAAAAAGCTGCTTGGTTTGAAAGTGACTTCTGTGTGAGCTGTGCTTCAAACATTGCTACACTACAGACAATGGACTTTTTTGCCAGTGAAATTTCACTAATGTCATTTGACGGTGCTAATAAGAAAATGCAGGCACTGATATGTTTAATGTGATATCAACACCATTAAGCTTTCTGACTAAACCTCTTTTTAGCATCGTAGTTTGTGTTAATGGTTTAAACAGACTGGGGAGAGAGCAGTTGTAGGACCCTATGAAATCCGTTTTATTTTTTCCCAAATTCTTTTTTTTTTTTTTTTTTCCTGTTTTAATTTTTCAAATTTATTTTCAGCAATTTATTAAAAGTTTAACAAAAATGACTTAAGGCTCTATGAAATATTTTTTTCCCCTCAAATTCAGTTTTAGTTTTACCAAATTCAGCATTTTCCATTAATTTTCTGGATTCCACTTTAACAGTTTCATTGAATTTTAATAATCAAAAGCACCTCTAATCAATAGTTTTTATAAAATAACTAATTTATTATTATTAAGGGCTTTTTTTCAGAAATACTGTGTTGTGTATTTACATTTTTCTGGTAAGCAGTTTTTTTCTGGTAAATAATAATTAGTAATAATTTTATTAGTAGTAGTACTATTACATTAAGTAATATATTTCTGTCACAGTTTCTTCCAGTTAAACCAAACTTTTATTTTGATGGGTTACTGTGAAGACCTTTAGCTTCTCTGTTTATGAGACAATAGTTTTTTCTCAAAAGAATCCTCATGAAGCGACTCTCAGAGTAGTTCTAGAGATTATGTTCCTGTGTTCATATGTTCATATACTGAGGCGGCAGAGGCTGAAAACACGGCAAGCGTCATGCATGCAGTATGCGTGTAGTAAATGAAACTGCACATCTGCGCCATTCATTCACACAGAGACACACAGAACATGCAGGATTCACATTTAAAAAGTATTTTTGCGGCTTAATATTCACAGACATTAGAACACATCGCATTTTGATTTAAGTGTACTGACCTACTTTTGATTTATTCATCTACAATTAGGCAAATTCCATGACATTCCACATAATACAGTAAATTCCGTTTACATGTTTGGATTCCACGATTCCATCCGCGTTTTCCGCATTGTGGAAATCATACAATTGAAACACGACTGAACATAAAGTACGACCATAGCTGCATCAAAAGCACATCCTGTGTGAGGTGTGACATCCAGAAAACTGACAAAATCTACATCAAATACATGTAAAGACGCAACTGATGGAAAATGACCCATAACTGAAGGTATTTTTCCAAATAACATCAGTAAATAATAATACTATGTATTATAAAGCAATGTCTGTTTAGTTGGAAAAGGAGCAAGGAAAATCCTCTTTTTCCATGACATCAATTTAATATAGGTTTGTTTCTTCAAGAAGTAATCCTCATAGAAAATGACTAATGAACCCTTACCTAATGCATTTCTTACCTAAGTGAAATAGAAACATGAGTCTGTGATTGGCAGCCTAACACAGTACCTCCTAAAATCCTGACTCTGACTAATCCAAAAAAAAATAAAAAATAGGTCGTTATGGTCCACTTTTGGAAGCAGGATGCAGTCAAATATGGAGGAAGGAAAGAGAGAGAGGCAGAGGCAGAGGGAGACAGAGAAAGCTACAGCTAGCCTGAAGTGTGAGTGTGTGTGTGGGAGATTCTGACCTAAAGCACTGCATATTGCACAGCAGAGATAAGAGCATTAACAGCAGAGACAACACAGCACAACATGAGACAAAAAAACTGAAATATAGACTGAAGTATAAAACAGTTTGCATTATAAAACAAGCATATTAGTCAAGGAAATATGGTGTCAAGTTTCAGAAACCTGACAAGAACACAAAAAAATTCAAAGAACATCAAAAGAAAGAAGTTATTATATTTTGCATAATGAAAATTAATCCCATTAAGACTTTTTTTCAATGTGACATTATTTTCAAGATAGACAGAGATAGATAGTAGGGGTGTGCGATATGACGATTTTTGATCGTGGACGATAAAAATGTCTCCACGATCTGCTTTTGGAGAAATATCGTAGTATCGTGCTACAGTGCACATTCTTTCAGTTGCAATTCTGGCGCCTCCGTATCAATATACTGTACAACGCCACATACATTCACATCAGTGTTAACTCAGTGGTACAGTTACTCTCACGGGACACTGCACTTATTTGCAATCACAAAAGTACATTATTTGCATGTGTTTTAAAGCCTTGCCGGTTAAACGTTTCATTCACGCACTGGTCTGACGTGTGCTTTTTCTGAGCCCGTTCACCTGAAGCGCGCACACTAAAAAGCCTGTCTAACAGTGCCTGATTACTGATTAAGTTATCTTTTGCTCTAATACTGTCAAAACACACAAAGTTTATGTATAGACTCAGCTGGTTATGTCTAAAATGAAAGTAAACAGTTCAGACAAACGGATGCGTGCCTGTATATTAGATGCGTGTAGGTCTTAAAGGGACAGAATTAAACATGCTGCCGACTGTCATTAAAGGGATAGTTCACCCTAAAATTTAATTTCTGTCATTATTTACTCACTCACATGTTGTCCCAAACCTGTATTAATTTCTTTCTTGTGCTGAACACAAAAGAAGATATTTTGAAGAATGTGGGTAACCAAACAGTTGCTGGTCCACACTGAATTTGATAGAAGGAAAAAAATCCTATGGAAGTCACTGTGGACCAGCAACTGTTTGGTTACCACATTCTTCAAAATAGCATTTATGTTCAGCAGAAGAAAGAAACTCATTCAGGTTTAAAACTAATTTTGAGTGAGTAAATGACGGTATAAATATCAAACACTATGACAGAATCGACAGACAGATGACAGAATTTTTATTCTTTAATGTTAAAACAAAAAAACGCAAAGAGAAAAAAAATAACTCGCTACTCTTGCCAGAAAAAAAAAATAATACAGCTGCTTTAATAGGAATCAATCTATAGTGTTTTATTTTTGTATTTGTTCATACAATTTCTTGAATGATCCTGCTAAATATGCCTATTGTACCTGAAAATAAAGCATTGTTTGTTTTATTTGTATATTATGTGTATTTGTAATGTGTCTCTTTGTTCTTATTTTTAATAACAAAGATAAAATAATGACAAAGATTTTTTTTTTTTTTTTTTTTATCTTCGTCTTCTTTGGCCTAAATATCCACCACTTTTTTTTTTTTTTATTTTGTTACCTTGAAAGGCTTTGTCTTTATAAAAGGGAAATTATTTTGGCTGCACTGCTCAGACAAAATAGTAAAACTAACATGACAAAGAATCGTGATAAAATCGTGAAATTGTGATATTTCTAAAAAAATTGTGATATGATATTTTTGCCATATCGCCCACCCCTAATAGATAGACAGACAGACAGACAGATATACATATACTATACAATAAATACATTTAAAAATAAATCAATACATTAAAAAATAAATAAATACACTTAAAAATAAATAAATATAAATTAATTAATTAATTAATTAATTAAAAAATAAAGAGAAATTGAAAAATAAATAGATACATTAAAAATACATTAAAAATAAATAGATAATTTGAAAATAAATTAATAAATTCAAAAATAAATAGATAAATGAAAAAAATAAATACATTAAAAATAAATAGATAAATTTAAAAAATAATAATTTAAAAATACATAAATTAAAAAATAAATTCAAAATAAATTAATTAATAAAAATAAATTAATTTAAACAAACATTTAAAAACAAAAACATAAACAAATACATCTACAAATTAATAAATAAATAAATTAATTAATTAATTAAAAAATAAAGAGAAATTGAAAAATAAATAGATACATTAAAAATACATTAAAAAATAAATAGATAATTTAAAATAAATACATAAATTCAAAAATAAATAGATAAATGAAAAAATAAATAAATTAAAAATAAATAGATAAATTTAAAAAATAATAATTTAAAAATACAGAAATTAAAAAATAAATTAAAAATAAATTAATTAATAAAAAATAAATTAACAAACATTTAAAAACAAAAAAAATAAATAAATACATTTACAAATTAATAAATAAATAAATCATAATTTAAAAAAAACATATACATACACACACATATACATACATATACATATATATATATATATATATATATATATATATATATAAAAAAATAAGTGGAAGTGTTTTTTTGTTTTTTTTCTCAAATATTAAATGAAGTCCAAGGTCAGTGTGTGTGTCTATTTGTAAAATAAATAAATAAATAAATTAGATAGACAGATAGATAGATGACTGACTTGTGGAAGACATGACTGCATGTACTGCAACTGACATTAAGTGGAGCAAAAGACACTGCAAGACTGCTGAAAAGTAATATGGAGATCGAAAACTTGTAACCATAGCAACGGAGACAACCCTTTCTCCAGAAGGGTGACTCACCCGCAGGCAGAGGCAGAGAGAAAATAGGTTAAAGGGGCTTGCTGGAGGAGAATCCTTGTTTTTGTCTTATCTCAGTAACATTCAAGAGCCAAACAGAGAGTTGTGTTAATTTACAATATTTCTGACACACAGCTAATTAAACAATGGCATGCCAGTCAGGCTTAAGCTTGTCAATCAAACTGCCTTGGATACAGAAAGGAGGAGTTCTGTTCATAGCCTACAGTGTCTTGTAATTCAAAATGTATCTACATGTATATAAGTAATGAGCCATGAATTGCATTTGAATAGTTGAAATGGTAATTACTGTTGCTTCCAGTCAATTCATCATTGTTAAAATATAAATATCAAGAACATATACAGACTAAAAGCAACAAGACAACAATTTTGATTCACAGAATACTACGTGCTCGCTTAGTAAACAGAGGGCTTGTGCACTAGACAGCAAAAGAGGTTGTGGTACACTGAATTTAAAGTAAAAGGTCTGTTTTAAAGAGGTAAGGCCATGGCCACTATTAAGGGATCTTCAGAATCACAAATGGAAAATGTGTGTGAGTGAGAGAGGATCACGTCTTCATGCAGTTAATTAAGTCTTTACGTTATCTGTGCCATACGAGAGCTCTGCGCACACTGACTTGCATACTTTTATGCAAATGAGGCCTACTTTTAGAAATATTCATTCATACAGTGCCATAGTGGTTAACACACACACATAAACACGTTAAAGCTGTTGTGAGTACTATCAAACAGAATGCTTCAAAGCGCAATGACAATTCACACATAGATGCTCAAACACTTTCTCACACAAACACACAGAAACAAACAGACACAAACTGGGAGATGATGTAGCTGCTTTACATTCAGAAATATTGATCTCAATTTAGAGTAATATCACACACTTTCCTCTTCTGCCAAACTGCAAACATAAATGCCTAAAAATTAACTTTGTAAGATGCCGTTCACAAAGAATTAGCTTTTTCATTCCACAATGCTGCTTTTCCATTGTTTTTCTATGTAAACATGCGTTAGGCAGACGTGTTTGACTCATGCGCTCCCATCTTCTGCAGTGTCTTATTAATGACAGAACATCTTTAAAATGTGGCATTTAAGATAAAATAAGTTAAACTATTAAAGGGGTCATGAACTGAGAAACCAAAATTCCCTTGATCTTTTTACATATAAGAGGTCATTGTACTATAAAAACATCCTGTAAGTTTCAGTTTCAGTTAGTCTAAAATCAGCTTATATTGAAGTCAATGTGCCAAAACGACAGCTTTTGGAATGTTCTACTCTATGATGTAATAGTGTGGATAAGCACTGCCTCCACAGAAGAAAATCAACGCCTGCTTCTACATCACTGCCTGTTTAGCCCCGCCCACATATTCACACATGTAATGTTTACGTGGCAAACGCACAGGTCTACGCAGAAACCAAATGATAAAGATGACTCTGAAGGCAACAAGACACTGTGCAGTGCCAAGTTGTTGAAAAACAGTGTTTACGTTGCCTTCCTTCTGATCCCAACATTAGGAAAAAATGGATTAAATTTATGGATTTCCCCAATCTCGTGTTTTTAAACTGAAGTGTGTTTTGTTGAATGGCTCATAAGACATTATGTAGATTTCTCACATTTTCTATTTATTTAGTTATTTATTTATTTTTTTGATGCAAGCCCTACACAAAATCTCCAGGTGGTTCTACTAAATAGATCTAAGATGGCGCCGCAGATGGCAGCTACTGTGCTTCGCTCTTCAGTGTTTGTACTGTTTTTGTTCGTTTTTCCTGTTTTTTGTTTCTCAAACACCATCAGTTTTACTAGGGATGATCTGCTGAACATTCGGCAGAACACACCACAGAATCTTTTACCGGTTTTTGATTATTCGGACGTTTTGCTGGACATTGTTGTTGGCGGAGCTGTAGCTCTGGTCAAACGCTTCAGGACGCGCAGACGGGGGAAGCGAGCCGGCGCGCTCGTGAAGCTCAGACAGCGAGGATTTAGAACGGCGTTGCCTAGCATCCATCTGGCGAATCTCCGCTCTCTACCCAACAAAACGGACGAACTCCTTCTGCTCTCCCGGACAAACAGGGACTTTTCAAACTCTGCTGCTCTGTGTTTCACGGAAACCTGGCTGAACGACGCCATTCCGGACAGCGCGTTACATCTTCCGAGCTTTCAGCTGTTTAGAGCGGATCGTGAGGCAGAATCAACGGGGAAATCGCGCGGCGGCGGGACGTGCTTTTACATCAATGAGAGGTGGTGTACAGATGTAACTGTGTTAAAGAAGATGTGCTGTTCAGATCTAGAAACGCTCTTCATTAACTGTAAGCCTTTCTACTCGCCGCGGGAGATTCACTCGTTCATTCTCGTGAGTGTTTACATTCCTCCGCAAGCGCACGTGAGCTCCGCTTTACAGAAACTCGCTGATATGATCACAGACACAGAACAACAACACCCGGACTCTGTTTTAATCATTCTCGGGGACTTTAATAAAGCAAATCTCTCCCGTGAACTGCCAAAATACAGACAGCATGTTACATGTCCCACCAGAGACAGTAATATATTGGATCACTGCTACACAGCGATAAAGGACGCATATCACTCTGTTCCACGAGCAGCTTTAGGACTTTCTGATCACTGTTTGGTTCATCTTATACCGACCTACAGGCAGAAACTCAAATCTGGAAAACCTGTATTAAGAACTGTTAAAAGATGGACTAATGAAACAGAGTGGGATTTACAAGCCTGTTTCGACCTTACTGATTGGACTGTTTTTGAAGCTGCCGCAAATGATCTGGATGAGCTCACAGAGACTGTAACATCTTACATCAGTTTCTGTGAGGATATGTGCATTCCTACCAAGACTCATCTAACTTACAACAACGACAAACCATGGTTCACTGCAAAACTCAGACAGCTCCGTCAGGCCAAAGAAGATGCTTACAGAAAGGGGGATAAAGTCTTGTATAAACAGGCCAAATACACACTGGAAAAGGAGATCAGAGTGGCAAAGAGGAATTATTCCGGCAAGCTAAGGAAAAAATTCTCTTCCAGTGATTCTGCTTCAGTGTGGAAAGGTATGAAAGAAATCACCAGTTACAAGTCACCATCCCCCAGCACTCTGGAGAATCAACACCTGGCAGACGGTCTGAACGAGTTCTATTGTAGGTTTGAAAAAACACCCCACACCCGCCCTGAACACCTCTCCACACAACCATTCACACAACCATTCACACCTCCAGCAACCCCCGTCTCCCCCACACCTGCAATTCAGATCAGCGAAGATGAGGTGCGCCAGGTCTTCAGGAAGAACAAAAGAAGGAAAGCACCAGGCCCAGACGGTGTGTCACCAGCCTGCCTAAAAATCTGTGCTGACCAGCTGGCCCCCATCTTCACACAGATCTTCAACAGATCTCTGGAGCTGTGCGAAGTCCCCTCATGCTTCAAACGCTCCACCATCATCCCCGTCCCAAAGAAACCCAAAATTACTGGACTTAATGACTACAGACCTGTGGCTCTAACATCTGTGGTCATGAAGTCATTTGAAAGACTGGTTTTGGCTTATCTGAAGTCCTCCACTGGACCCTTACTGGACCCCCTGCAGTTTGCCTACAGAGCAAACAGGTCTGTGGATGATGCAGTCAACATGGGACTGCACTTCATCCTGCAGCATCTGGACAGACCAGGGACTTATGTGAGGATCCTGTTCGTAGACTTCAGCTCCGCTTTTAACACCATCATCCCGGACACCCTTCAGAACAAACTAACTCAGCTCTCCGTCCCCACCTCCGTCTGTCAGTGGATCACCAGCTTCCTGACAGACAGGCAGCAGCTAGTGAGGCTGGGAAAATACACATCCAGCACTCGTACGATCAGCACTGGAGCTCCTCAGGGCTGTGTTCTCTCCCCACTGCTCTTCTCCCTGTACACTAATGACTGCACCTCTAAAGACCCCTCTGTCAAGCTCCTGAAGTTTGCAGACGACACCACACTGATCGGCCTCATCCAGGACGGTGACGAGTCTGCCTACAGACAGGAGGTTAAGGAGCTGGCTGTCTGGTGCAGTCTTAACAACCTGGAGCTCAACACGCTCAAAACTGTGGAGATGATCGTGGACTTCAGGAGGAACCCCTCTGCACTCCCCCCACTCACCATCATGAACAGCACTGTGACTGCAGTGGAGTCATTCAGATTCCTGGGCACCACCATCTCCCAGGACCTGAAGTGGGACAATCACATAGACTCCATTGTGAAAAAGGCCCAGCAGAGGTTGTACTTCCTTCGCCAGCTGAGGAAGTTCAACCTGCCACAGGACTTGCTGAATCAGTTCTACTCCGCCATCATTGAATCCGTCCTCTGCACTTCAATAACTGTCTGGTTCAGCTCAGCTACCAAATCTGACCTCAGAAGACTACAGAGGGTAGTCCGGACTGCTGAGCGAATCATTGGTACAACCCTCCCCACTCTCCAAGAACTGTACTCATCCAGAGTGAGCAAAAGGGCTGGCAAAATCACTCTGGACCCCTCACATCCAGCACACTCCCTCTTTGAACTGTTACCGTCTGGTCGACGCTACAGAGCTCTGAGCACCAGAACGACCAGACACAGGAACAGTTTCTTCCCTCAGGCAATCCATCTCATGAACACTTGACATTAAAAGTGGAACATACAACACTATTATAAATTATTTATTCAACACACATACTTATTTTTTTCATTTCAGATTTCCACATATTAGACCTGTACACCATAATTGTCTATATATTGTGTTTTTGCTATTTGTACATTGCCTATTTGTAAATTATTCTTTTATTATCTGTGCCCTGTCCTGTTGCTGTCTTTCTGTTGCACTGTAGAGCTTCTGTCACAAAAACAAATTCCTCGTATGTGTAAGCATACCTGGCCAATAAAGCTCATTCTGATTCTGATTCTGATTCTGATTCTTTGAAAATCTCTGCCAAGTTTAAACTTCGTAGTATAATTATATTTTGCACATTGTATATTTTGTTTATGCCTCACTGGCTTTTCTTCGCAGTGATCTCGGACATCACACTGACACCTACCGGTGTGGATATATGAAGCTTTAATTATAGTGTTCCAAACCTGTGTGACTTTTCTTTCCATGGAACACAAAAGAAGATATTATTTTAGTCAGTGGGGTTCGAACAACATTGGACTCCACTGTCTTTCATTGCATGCACAAAACACAGATATTCTTCAAAACACGCTAGACAGATCTGAGGATGACTAAATGATGACAAAACTGCCCATTTAACTGCTGCCACTTCACATCAAAGCTGTTCAATAATCTTTAATTGCTTTACTTATATTATTAGTAGTACCTCTCAATGCATGACATGGCTGGTGATGTGAACAAATGGGGACAGATGTGGTCTGAGCCTATACATCAGCTGAATAAAGATGTTCAGGTGGGTGGATAAACCCCACCATATTGAACTACAGATGAAGAGAAGCTTAAACAATGGCATTAGAAATAACATTTCAGCTGTGATACAGACTGAACTCGACCTGCATCCAGTTTGGATATTGTTATTATCGATGTGGCTAACAGAAAACTGAATGCAGGTGATGTGTGTATATGTGTCTGTAGTAGTAGTAGTAGTAGTAGTAGTAGTAGTAGTAGTAGTAGTAGTAGAAGTAGTAAGTGTATTTTTGGCCAGTATTCCTAAAGGGGCTCTGTGATTGAAGTAAGTTGGCAGGCGCACATGGTTTGCTGCTTCACGCTCTAGTGAAAATCAGGTCGAAAGTGGTCTGGAGTCAGACACGCACTGAAAAGTAGAGCAGGTAAAGCTGGTGTCTCCGTGGCGCACATTCAGAATAACAATAACCAGACGACAGTTTTCTTTAAGATATCAGAGTGTATTTTCCATGGAGATACAAAGATCATGATCTGTACTTTCACCTGAGGTCTAGAGGCAGGAAATGTGGCAGCACATGTGCTGCATGAGCTGGCAGAGCTTTCATTTTCTTTTGATAATAATGAAATGATTCAGTCATCAATATGAAGGATGAAGAAGCTCACAGGATGAGGAATAGCTTGTATAGGAATCATTGTAAATGGATTTGGATTGAAGGGGGCGAATATCTTCCCCTGGTGTGTTCCTTTTAGATTATCTTCAGAGATAAACACACTGATTCATAGTCTGTTTACACCCCAAGGCTCCTAATTTGTGGAGGATATGCTGTTCAATGACAAATTAATGGTATAAATCTCCTTTTCCCCACTATTTCTCCAAGTCAGTTTTAGATTCTATTAAGTTGCTCTGTTTTCCTGTGGTGCATCACAGCAGTGTTTAAAGCTGATTTTCAGTCGTATGCTTCAATTACATTGTCGTTGGGGGGTCCAAGGGAGCCATGCACAACTCAACAGCCTGCCGATTTAACGGCCTTTCCAACTCTCAGAAAACATCCAACAAGTTTGATATTATCGCTGGCAGTCAATCACATTCAAACTTTTTCCTCTTAAATGCAAAGCCACAAATCACAAAAATAATTTATAGCGATTTCAACCAGGGTCATGGTCTTACGCTTCATAGAGGGAGCCCCACTTTGGGCGCCACATTTGTGACAAAGTTTGAGAGAAATATCACAAGCAGTCATTCAGTCTCACTCTTCCAAGTTTAATTTGATAAATATGACCCAAACATTAATGGCCTATCATCAGTGCCCGTAGCAAACAGGATCCATCTGCATGCTGTGCTGCACTGGAGTCAATAAGCAGAAATAATCTTGAGCTTCTTCTCTCCACTCTAATATTTGGAGTAGAAATTCTCCTTAGGAAAGACGCTCTTTGAAGCCACAGTGCTAAAAATAACCCAGATATTCCTGTTACTTTGAGCTTCTACTGACACGCACATGGAGTGAGCTTTTGCCTGGCAAAGCAGTGTGAAGAACAACAGTGACACACTTGTGTCTTAACTGTTTGTGAATCCAAGGGGGAGTCAGTATGAGTATTCTGGTTAAGGCTGAACGATACATCAAAATAAAATCCAAAGCACGATATAGCAGAGTTTCAGAGCAGTTTGGTTTATGGTAAATGTTGCTCAACATAAACTCAATGTCTGCATGTCACTTATAACATGAATTTGGGAATGCAACGTGAATCTGTTGCCAACAAAAGATAAGCTCTAAAGGCTCACTGCAGTTTTTTGCCAAAATAAAAGCTCAATGGATTAACCTTTGAGAGAAAAAAAAATAGATGCAATTAAGAAATTAAGATGCAAATGTTAGCATTGTAATTTACAGCTGTAATACATAGATCTAATATAAACATGTGATTTCTTTCCCAGCTGTTTACCTTCACAGACATAACCGACTGTTTTTGTAACTATGTGTTTTTTAACAGAAATTTGTGTGTATTTGACAGTTAAAGTGCAATAAGACATGAAAGAGAACTTAGTTTAGTACTCACATGCCCTATGACAGTCGTTTTCTGTGCGGGTGCTTTGGTTGTGTGCGCTCAGCAAACCGTTTATCAAAAGTTTAAACTGATATGGCTTTTAAAACACATGATTTCATAAATCACAATTTCAGCACAATAGACATAATTAAAACCAAACAGATGGTTTTTTTTTTTTTTTTTTTTTTGTTTTTTAGTATCTGAGGTACGAGCTGTAAAGGCACAGTCCTATTCTGAAAAAAGCGAAGCAGCTCATTTTCATTTAAAGAGACATGCAAAAAAACAGCATGTTTCTGCTTCCACTCAAAATAGGCATTTTCAAAATGATATAATAAATAATCTGTGGGGTATTTTGAGCTGAAACTTCACATTCTGGGGACACCTGAGACTAACATTACATCTTGTAAAAAGGGGCATAATAGGTGCCCTTTAAGTCAACTTAAAATAGTGAAAATTAAGAAAAAAATGTACATTTGACTATTACCAAAATCCATCCGTTACAGGAATACTCAAGGCATTCTATCAGGATAAGTTAAATCACCTGTGTTTTAGTTTGGAGGATTTGCTGTTTGTTTGTGGTAAAGGCAGAGATCTGACATGACTGTGTGCTGACTGAACACCGCCTGTCTAAAGACGCAGGGAAATCTTGATCCTGCCTGGATCTGTCAGCACTGCAGAGGATTACGCTCAACTGATCCGGCATGTCCGACATATGACAGAACTTTACTCTAAGCTGTCTTAGTCGGATTCCCTCCTGCAGGAGCAGGAGAGACGTGCATGTTCAATTCAATTCATGTTTATTTCTCTAGCACTTTTCATAATACATATTGTTTCAAAGCAGCTTTACATAAAATGCATGTCCCAAATGTTACAGTCAAGAAGCCAGAAGTGACTGTGTCAAGGGAAAAAAATTGTGATGATGTATTTTAAGCATGAAGCATGTCTTTACCAATCTCCGACTGGAACTCGATACACATGTGACTTTAAAGGTACAGTTCTGTCATGATTTACTCACCTTCATGCTATTCTAAATCTATATGAGTGGCTTTTTATTCCATAGAGAAACAAATATCCATTTTTTTTTTAAATATCCTTGCCACTTTATTCCACATGCTCATAGGTGATGTGTTCACCAGTTACAAAGGCCGTCAAGAAGGATGCACATCTTCCCTCCCCTATGTCTATGTATTACTCAAATGTACTTGGAAACACATACACCTATCAAGGCTGGTCAGGGGTGTGGTGTGTCAACTCAAGGAGCTCATTAAATTCTCAATACCCTGGTGAGGCAGGCAGTCATGTTTTCATCTCTTCCATTTTATTTTTGCCTTCATCCTTCAGCACACAAACCTTTTAATCGTATTAAAGAGAGGTGTCACAGATGACACAGTTCAAAATAAATAACAAGACTTCTCCTGAAAACCCTATTAAAACACTTGACAAGTGCAGATTTCTTTCCAGTGTTGGCCTAAGAAGTCTGCAATACTTGGAGAAATCTGTTAGCTACAGCATATTTTTATTTTGTATTTTCCTAATTGCAATATAAATCTTTAATATTTTTGCCAAAGTTTTCCAGAAGAGAGACTGCTATACTAGAAGTGAAATTTTCAGTTATTAAGTACACTAGCATACAGATTATCTCAAACCTAATGCACTAAAAGATACAAAACTCAAATTTTGGTTTGGTGTCTGCCTGTGCAGTGTATTTCTCACCAGCAGCAGGAGCAGGACCATATCTGCGTGATCGCAGGCACAGGCCACATGCAAGGCAGTCCAGAGGTCTTCATCCTGCAGGTTGACATTCAGTCCTTTCTCTATCAAAATCTCTGCTGCGAACACATTGTCATGGCGGGCACACTGCAGAGACAAAAGCAAAAGAGGATACAGACATGCAGCATTCCAAGTCACAGAGGAGCAAGAGGAATTTTGTTATTATCTTACAGAAATCTCCATTTCCAAATATATATATCATATTCCCACAAAAATATTAAGCAGCACAACTGTTTGTAACTGAACTGAAAAAAAATGGTGTGAAATGGTTCGATTTTTGTATCTAATGCTATGAAATCCATACATTTAAGTGTGACTTACATAGCACCCACTGTAATTTTGGAAAATATATTTCATTGAATATGTCAACTGACTCAAACAAACTTAAATCATTTCGCCCAATAACAAACTTTCTGAGTGCTTTAGTGAATGAGTGCATTAACTTTAATCAGACATTATTTAGCTAATCTACTGCGTATTTAAATGAGACATTTAAATGGATTAAAAAGATTTAGCTCTTTTCACATTAGATAATTGCATTAATTGCACAGAGGCACAGGTTGATTTCTGTTAGAGGTGCAATAATCAAAATTGTAATTAAAATATAATTTCATATATTGCATTGGATATGAATGGCTGATTTCATATGCTGCAGCATAAAAATGTATTGTTTTCTGTCTGAGAATCTGACTCCTAGAAAGTGCCAAGACTTAATTAAACTGTATCCAATTACTGCTGAAATTGGATTTGTTTCTGTTTAGCTGTACTATACCCTGGCGAACTCTTTAAATTTATTTACCTCTCTATGGTCACAAAATTAACTAACAAAAAATTGAGTCATCCATCTTGCATGAGAGTAGTGTTCACACACCAGACCGGGTCTATTAAATTCAGTGTCACTGAATGGTGTCAAATGTTTCCCTGAGTTACAATGAACCAACTAAAAGGAGTGTAATGGACGCACACCATCTAGTTGGCAAACAGGCACTGAACAGAACATGTCTGTATCATAAATAACCAGGCACCATCGAATAAAGAAAAATTAATTAATAACGGCTCTTAAGCTTTACAAAAAAGGCTCAGACACTGGCTGTGTGCAATCATGTTTGCCCGGGAACAGTAAGAGTGTAAGAGTTTGGGTCATTTAGATCTTATTTGTGTAAATTTCTCTTTTTTTGAAACTTCGCTACATTAAAACCCAGACTGCTGCCATCTGATGAAAAAAGATTTTTTTTTTTTTTTTTATAAAGGCTAAACAGCTTATCAAGGATACAGAACGTGCGTCCCAGGTGTGGCTTGTCGAATCAAAATTTTAAGTCAGAACATTTTATAATATTCCTTTAAAAAAGTCTACATAATATATTGTAGAAAACCTCAGAGGTAAAGTAACTGAGCTAGATATTCTGCTGAGGACATCAAAGCCGCAGTGTATGATGGCTCAAGAGGCAACGCGCATGTAACTGAATTTGTCAGAGCTTGTCCTTATGTTCTTACCAGATGGAGCAGAGATCCTCCTGAGGAAATCACTGTGTTCAGGTCAGCTCCCTCCTTCAGCAGCCTCAGCACTGGAACAAAAGAAAAGCAAGGGGGATGAATATATTTGCAAAATGAACACAATCAAATCTCAGCGACCCTCTCTGCACACAAACACATAGTGAGGATATATGATGAATTGTTAGAATCTCTACAGACACTGGAGTCACATACTGGCTCTATTCCAAACCCTAGTGTGCTGCCTAGCTGTCTATTGCCTACATAGGCACCAAACCTATAAAGCCACATTCTTATGGAAATAAAACCTCACAAGTGATTGATTTACAACATGCTACATAGACAGAAACAAACAGTGAAACTTAATGAAGTGCAGGAGTTTGGTGTTAGCATGTTGCTAAGCTAACAAACATCTTGTCAAAGTAGTAAAAAAATAAATCTCCCTGCGTTTGCCATCTTGGACAGATTTTTCACAGAGCTCACATACAATGTTGCTTTCGAATTCAGCCAAAACAAGGTTTCTCAGAAGACAAATGTCAAAGTAATACTAGTCTGGTGTTTACTTCATAATCAAGGATCAAACTTACAGCCTTTGTCACTATTCTTAACCATCAGACTGTTGACAGTCCTTAACTCAATTTCTGTGACAATGTCTAGTGCATATTGACAGTCTCATCCTGTCTTTCCCTACGACCCGAACTCAAGTGCACTACATCACACATGGCTAAGCCCCACTGACTTTAATTACTGAAGAACCTATCAGACACTTTATACCAATTTCCACCAAAATGCTGCATAAAGAGCACTCCTAGTCTGGCATTTACTGTAAATGAGCACAGTAATAAAGGAAAGGGACACATCATTGATCGCAAATAACGATAGATGAAATAATGTGCATACAGGCATTCACACAAATGTTGGTAAATTCCTGAGGGATTTTTCAGCTCCATAGCGTGACAACATACTAGTCTGGAATTGTGTCTCAAACACGCTCAGTGGGGAACAAATCTGCTTACATAGAGAAATGAAAGAGGCATGGCAGAGGCCCATATGATCTCAGCTGAGATCACTAAATCACTAAAGAGTGAAGAAAAGACAGATGTGCACACAAAAACAACAACAAAAGTGTTAGCATCAGCAGGTTAGCCTGCTTAGGCTATGTGGCAACTACTCAGGCATTTCGAAAGGAATATCTCCATTCAGCGGGATCACTAAGCCAGAAAGGAACATATTTAAACAAATGCACAAAGGGAAGAGGACAAAAATGTAGTGTAAAGGCTGGTTCACACTAAGAACAGTTACTATAAAGATGATAATATCAAGGATATCTATATTAGCATCCACACCAACAAACAATAATGTTTCGTTTATTATCAGCGCTTGAAGTTACGGCGAATAGTGTGCATAAAATTGTGCAGAAAATGATTCCTATGATATTGTTCCTCTTTACTCTGCTTCCACATTTGACAGGAAATTTTTCAGTGAATATAGTGTACGATTCATATGCACCATTTTATGCTACTTTTTTGGAGATTGTCCTTTTATTGCATGAAAAACAGCACTCTGGATATTAGAAGAAATATAATCTGTTTCGGAAAAAAAGTCAAACTTAATTTGGAACAACATGAGGGTGAGTAAACACCTTAGGTTTTACTTGGTTACCTTATTTTAAGGTGTCCTTGTTACAGTGTAATTATACAATTAAGTACTGTATAATAACAACAACAACAACAACAACAACAACAACGTACTTACTATAAGGTTAGGGTTTAATTTAGGGTTAGTCATTATTAGTGTTGGGAAAGTTAGTTACATGTAACTAAATTGCGTAATTATTCACAAAAAATTAATTGTGATCAGTTATAGTTACTGAGAAAAAAAATGTGTAATTATATTACAGTTACTTATGAAACTGTTAACGATTACAAAGATGGTTACATCTGTTTGTTCTGTTTTTCTTTTTTCTTTTTTCCACACACACTCACATACAGATTTAATTGATTTCTTTCATAAATTGCATTGACTGCTCTAAAATATGACACAGACAGTGTTTAGGACACAGAATAGGACACATGCTTATTCGATAACTGTTTTATTTCCTATTTGGGTTTATATATATATATATATATGCTTTTTTCCAAGCCACTCTTAGATGCCAGTGTTTCTTGTCATAAGTATGCAAAGATTTGATTTCAAAAACAGCATCATAGCTACTAAACTATGGCAGTCAACATTTGAAGTAAATCAAAAAAATTCAAAGTTGTCCTAAGACAATAACGGGTATTGTTTTTGTTTTAGGACAACTTTGATGAAAGGTTTTGATCCACTTCAAATCATGACTACTGTATTTGTTGTTACAGTATTAAATCTGTATTTAATCTCACAATGATCTCAAAGTAAGAAGAGGTGCTAAAGTCTGATTTTGTGGTGGCTGTGCTTTATAATTAAATTATTATAATTTTAATACAAGTGATGAAGGATTTCGAAAGTGACAGCAATCAGTGTTGAGAACCACTGTAAGGTTAACCCTGCCTGGTTTAAATGTTTGACAATGATGAACAGTTGAAAACATTAGAAATTTAGAGAAGTAACCAAAAGGTAATCAAATGTAATCAGATACATTAATAAAGTAATTGAAATAGTTACACCACTTATTACATTTTAAATAGGGTAACTTGTAATCTTGTAACCTATTACAAAGTAACCTTCCCAACACTTGTCATTATGCATAATTTCCTGTTATTACTATAGTAAAGTACATGTAGCGTTTTACGAGGACACTGTAAAATAAAGTGTTACCTAGATTTTTTTATTTTTGGGTGACTTGTCCCTTCAGTTCTCCATTTCCTTGACAGTTGTGACTGTGGTACAAGTACATTGGCAGTGGCATGTGTGTTCCCAAACGTCAGTGTGATGGATGGCTTGGAGGCTGAATGGGTGAATCTCTGAGATCACTCAGCAATCCCCTTTAGGAAATTGAACACTGGTTTGGATTATACAGAGCTGTCAACCCAGTAAAATAAAAATGAATGAAGATCCCAGAGAGGAAATGAGGCAGGGTGTAAGGCTTGTAAAGGACACTTTCTGATGTACGCCAAAGCAATCAAGGGCTATTCAGCAATAAAAGGGTTGCTATGCAATGTGCCAGATTAGCTTGATGCATCTAATGACCATTTATTGTTGATCTTCACAACACAATGGCAGCCGTGCATCTTTGCAAAGCCATTGCAAAACATGCAATCAATGCTAATCGTACACCTACCAAGTATTACCGGGTCTTTGGAAAGATGAGCTCCAACAGATCAATACGCCTTAAACTAGGTAGTAAATCTATTATGTACCTGAATGATTTCTGCACACATATGTGCTTGATTGCCAGGACAGAGTGAAGGTTAATTACAGTGGTAATTACCATATGATCAAGTTGGTTATAAGGTCCAACCCAAGTTTTAATATTATGACCCTCACAGGAGTGGTTACCACCTCAAACAGATGTGCTTCAAAACAGCTGGAACGAGAGGTTAAGTAGTCGGCCCACAGTTCCACAGCCTGTTTATTCAGGCTGTATACCCATTTACACATGAGAACATGCCCAGTCTGAGTAGCTGTGGTAGAGCAGTTCATGCTAATAATACAGTCTACACTCATTCATATTTATGAGGTGTTATGGCGATCTGACTCAGCGATATGTGTAGCTGGCTCGTTTGTTAAACCCGATAACGCTGAATGCTGTAAACATCTATGCGAACTCCATTATGTGTTGCACAACAAAAATCCAATAAAAACCAACAAAACATCAGCTATCCTCATGCCACTGTAACAATATAAAATACCGCCCTGGAGAACAAAATTAGATGTTTACGAGAAAACAAATACACAAATGTGCAACTACAATGAGCGAATACAATTACATCCGAAACGGCTACTTAATGGAATCATGTTTTTTCTCGAAATAATTGATTTGCTTCTAATACGGAAACATCAGTCCAATCAACTTCAATCAATGCTGTTCACATAGAATCCAATGTTCAGACCTATTATTAATCAGCTTGTCCAATCTGCAGTCATTAGCAGTCAGGGAGCTTAATTAATTTCCCAAGTCTCTTTGCTCTAATGAGTACCAGAAAAGTCTTTCGCATACCCAGGGCAAATTCTTCAGCATGTTTCCGTTCCTCTAGGGTAGACAATGATTTCACTTTCCGTAGGTTCAGTGCGATTTGGGTTGCTGATGGGACGGAAATGGCCTCCCTTTGAGAAAAACCCAATCAACATATTAATGCAACAATCTTCATTATCTCACCACAGATTGGGCAACATTACACCTGCTTTCAGGAAATTAGACTGTGTTCTGGTATTAAAAGGGATAGTTCACCCAAACATTAAAGTTCTGCCCCAGGGCACATTTTGATACTTTTTTGAAACAGTAATGGATATAAATTGTCTTCACCTGCAGTACAGAGTCATTCCTCAGCTGTAAATGCAATAAAGAACTGCTTTATCCTTGACAAACAATAGAAGATATTGCAACTTTTGTTTTCTGCAATGGATTGTAGGTAAATATCTACCTCATTCAGCACTTGCTTTGTTTCCTGTCTTATAAAATCCTGTTTCCATTTTGTTGTGAGAAACCGTTGAAATGATTCAGTGCAAGAGTGAACCGTCTGAATGGATCAAACTGAATTAAACACTTTCAGACATTTTTGCAAACCCATTTAACCGATTAGGTCAATAGCAACTCTAGTTTTGACTGGCGTCAATAGCTCTGATTTTAAACAGCTAAAAGACATACATGACATGACTGCTGAAATATTATAACGTAAAATTATTCTCAGATCTGTATTGGGGATGGTAAGATTCACCGATTCGCATCAGTGCATCGGCATAAAAGTTGATGTGATGCATCGATATAAAAAAGTGTGCATCGGATACAAGTTGGCATTTGTATCACGAAGCATCGTTTCTAACATATTTGCATCGGTAAAAAACTATTATTAGTAGATGCACTATACTTTTACTATTTAGAAAGCGACCAATAATTTGTGATCAATATTTTATATGTAGATTGATTTCTCCTCTCTGAACTGTTTCTCAAGCGCTTTCTCTCATCACTACTGCTGGAATGTGAATATGACATATCACAATAGTAAGAAGGCACTTAAGCTGATTTATTATTTGCTGTCTGTCTGAACCAAATAAATAAAAGTGAACTATCTGTACCATATTGAATTGCATAGCATCAAATTTTTTCCCATTGCATCGTATTGCATTGAATCACACTGTGTTGAATCAAATCAAAATCGGATCACACTTCATCGTAATAGGGGTGAACCATTTGGCATCACATCGGTAGCTTCTTCATATGTATTTTTATGTAAAACTATACGAGTTTTTCATATGTAAAATATATTGTTTTTCATATGTAAAACTATACGGGTATTCAAGGGCAGGCTTTAAGATGGTTTAAATTCTACTTGTCCGATCGTTATCATTTTGTCTATTTAAACGGGGAATCATCTAAATTATCAGCAGTAAAGTATGGAGTGCCTCAAGGATCTGTCCTTGGCCTTCTGCTATTTTCAATATACATGTTGCCCTTTGGTAATATTATTAGAAAATACGGGATTAGTTTCCATTGTTATGCTGATGAGACTCAACTATATATTTCAACAAGACCAGATGAAACTTCTAAATTATCGAAGCTGACAGAGTGTGTTAAAAATATAAAAGATTGGATGACCAATAATTTTCTCCTATTAAATTCATTTAAGACAGAGATATTACTTATTGGACCAAAAAACAGTTCACAGAATCTCTTGGATTACAATTTGCATCTAGACGGACATACTGTTACTTCCTCTACAGTCAAAAATTTGGGTGTTATATTAGACAGCAACTTGTCTTTTGAAAATCATATTTCTCATGTTACAAAAACAGCATTCTTTCATCTTAGAAACATTGCCAAGCTACGGAACATGTTATCCGTTTCTGATGCAGAAAAGCTAGTTCATGCATTCATGACCTCTAGACTGGACTATTGTAATGCACTGCTAGGTGGTTGTCCTGCATCTTCAATAAACAAGCTACAAGTAGTTCAAAATGCAGCTGTTAGAGTCCTAACCAGGTCAAGAAAATATGATCATATTACCCCAATTTTACAATCTCTACACTGGCTATAGGGCTATGCGATATTGACAAAAAAAATAATTTCTTGATATTTTCTGGGATTTTATCGATAACGATAATTGGACGATATTTTGCTGAGTGTGTTATTGTGCTGGTATCCTAAACTGACTCCTAAAGTTTTTGATATTCTTCATATTCTGTGTGGTGGTCAGTTCACAGCTGTGATATAAATTAATATTTTTCAATACGTTTAAATAGATTCTTACCTTTTATGGGCATTTTTACCTTTATAAAGCCTCTTTTTTTTCTAAAAATGTGCATTATCTTTTGAGTCAAATTCTAGCATTTAATCAGTGGATCATAATAATAATAATAATAATAATAATAATAATAATAATAATAATAAGACATTTGGACTGTTACCAAGCAAATGAAATCAGTATCAACAAAATTCATCTTTTCAATGCAGAGGAAACACGGAAGCTACATCTAAAGTACCATTTAGATATTTTTACACACTGTTTAATGCAGGACATGAATGCATTTAACCTGCAGTTACATATGCATAAATAATGTTTTGATATATTAAACATTAAAACGTTGAATACTGTTATTTTAAATTATTTAAATAATAAAAATATACTTTAAATGTGAAATTAAAGCCGCCAGCAGGTGGCAGCAAGTCACTGTTAATAAGAGAGTCATTGCAATTGAACTGAATCATTTAATGGTTGATTCATTCAGGAACAAAACACCGTCCTATTGCTCAGAGACACAAAACAGTGCTGTGGCTGTGTTTGGAATTATTTTTGTTGGCGAAAAACAGGCAATATGGTGTCTAAAACGTAAGTCTTTTAATTAACTTGTTTATTGAACTGTTGTAAAAAAATCAATATCAAATTTGTAATCATGGTCATTTTTGAAGAAAGAAACGGCACTCTTTGTGTGAAATTGATTAACTATATGAACTGGTATAATATACATTTTCTGCCCCATGTCTTGAATTTGTGACCATTCTAAATGTATTGTAATAGACTGAATCATGCAGTGAAAGGGAAAGAACGCACTGTTAATGTGCATGCGCATTAGTCTAGACTTCATGTAATGCGTGCACTGCGCTCTGTAAGGGTGTTTTGAATGGTTTTTGCAAAACACTTGATCATGTTAAATCGCACACCATTAAAACAACAATCACGATATTATCACAGACGATATATAATCGCACACCCCTAACTGGCTACCTATTAAGTACCGCATCAGTTACAAAATACTACTACTTACTTATAAGGCCCTAAATGGTTTAGCTCCTGCATAACTAACTAGTCTTCTATCATGCTACAATCCATCACGCTCCCTAAGATCACAGAACTCTGGACTCTTGGTAGTACCTAGAATAGCAAAGTCCACTAAAGGAGGTAGAGCTTTTTCACATTTGGCTTCCTGATAACATGCGGGGTTCAGACACACTCTCTCTGTTTAAATCTAGATTAAAGACACATCTCTTTAGCCAAGCATTCACATAATGTATCTCATAACCTTGTATGTCAGCTACATCTGATCAAATGCATATTATCATTCTTTTGCTTGGGTTGAACACATCATTTTTTTAGTCGGAACAGCAGCTACACTAATTTTGTCTCTGTTTGCTTCTCTGTTTCTGCCACAGGACTCGCCTCCTGAGGCAACTAGGAATCACAAGCTTCAATCCGGATCCGACCCTTATGAAGATCTGAGATGACCGAACACCTGAGATGAGATGATGCCAACCCCCCAGAGGACCTCAGATGATGATAAACCTGGAATAACAAACAAAACTACCAAATTTTGCTATAAGTTTAATCGCAACCTATAATCCTTGCAGTTAATAGTGTTCACCGTCTGTGTGATTACATGTAATTTAACTAACTGCATGATTTTCACTGCATCACTAATAACCTACTCCTAAATATAATGTAGAAACTTAATTTCTGTAAAGCTGCTTTGCAACGATTTGTATCGTGAAAAGCGCTGTACAAATAAACTTTTGAATTATCATTAATGTATCGTATCGAGATGCATATTGCATCGGTCTCAGTTATGGAGATGCACATTCCTAGTCTGTATACATGATCTCAATGTAAAATAGGATTCATCAGTAATATTTTACTGAGACACTGTGGTATTTCATTGGGGCTTGTGCCCCAGTAAAGAGAGTCTAGTGACACCACAGGTTCTGTCATAATTTTACTCAGCCTTGTGACTTTTTTTCCTTGGAACAAAGTTCAAACAAAATTCACCAGAATGTCCAGGCTGCTCTTTTCCATTCAATGAAAGTGAATGGTCACCAGGAGCTATTAGTTCAAAAAATGACTTGAAAACCACATAAAAGCATCATAACAATGGTCCATACTACACGTACACTATATTCACAGTCTTCTGACGTCAAACAGTAGTTTTATGTGAGGAACAGACCAAAATTGTAATTAACATTCACTGAAAATCCTGCTTGGATAGCCAAGGTCACCACTGACTGTATTGGAAAATCGTCTCTAAATAGGTGATGATCACAGAATTTTTCATTATTGGGTGAACCGTCTCTTTACAAAGCTGTTCAGCAATTGGCCAGAATGATACATTCAGCAATAACAGTGCTTAATGTTTGCATGAGCACCAGACTATAATTTACAAAATGGTCCACTTAACCATGGAGAAAATGGGTTAACACTGTGTGGTCATTAGAGGACAGATTTTCTGCTGACTGCAAAGAGAGAAAACAACCTGTGCATGTTAACATGGAGCCTGATGAGCACATCTGTTAGATGGTCCGACTGCAGGCATTAAAGGAAACACCAGAGACCACCCGCCTGTGTGTTAGGCCTCTTTACTGACCGCGACTAAACAGAGGTCAGCAGACACACTTAGCCCATAAGGTGTCTTTGCACAGTGCTGTGTTATTGAATCTGTTCAAGTCAATGCGGAGCATTACTGGTGGAACCAATTTCAACTCATTTGGGTCAAATAAACCATTAGGTCTAACACACTTATCATAACTGGCCATTTACAAGACTCAAATGGAGCAGATACAGACAATCTATTCACATCAGCAACTCTGGGATGAAACTGGACCTCTGTGGAGGTATCTGAATATTTGGACGCTCCGGTTTATTGGAATGTGCTCTGTTGGCACTCATATGATAAGGCTAATATGTGTTTTCCTCTGCGTGGTTGATAATCTCCTGCATTTCCTATGACTTGATGTTGGGCGCAAGAGTGGGCGAAATTCAACCTGTCACGGGAAAATGGGAAAACAGCTGTTGGAACCATATGTGGCGTTTCCATGGAAACCAGGCATGGGGAAAGGAGAGGACGAGACAGGAAAAAGCAAGATAGTAGGAGATGAGAAATTAAAAAATAAGAAATATGGATAACATGCAAATGCTCACGCTACTTTTGGATACCACAGACGGCCACATATGATGCACGCCTTATGAAGGATTCCTAAAATATACAGGCAGTGACGGTATATTTATTTTCACATATACAGTCAAACCAAAATTTATTCAGACACCTTCAACATTTCTCACATTATCACAGTTGATTTGTTATAGTTTAGAAAATGGTAATAAAATATGACATGAACTAAGAGTTAAACTGTGTCAGAACAAATTCATCTTGATAATGTCAGATAACTTTGATAGAAAGGTATATAACAAAACATGGCAAGGTCAAAGTGTCAAATTTTTATCAATTTTACTGGTAGAACACTGTATGAAGAATTTATGGGTATGTCACAGTTTACTTTATTTTGCTATCCTCGCATAACAAATGAACTATAGTGTCCTGAACACACTAGTAAAAAAAAATATCAAATTATATCTGTGTCTGAATAATTTTTGGTTTGACTGTAAATACCTATTTATACTGTGAAAAATTAAATATTATATATAAACACACACTGTCAGACCTGTCTTCCTGTGTCTTGTGTTTCCCCTCCTCTCGTGCCCATATTTGGTCTTCCTGTTCCTTTCCTTGTGTAGTGTCATTATTAGTTCATTAGTCTCCGTCCGTGTTTGATTGCTCCCCACCTGTTTCAGTTCTCCTCGTTTGATCTCCTTCTGTTTATAAGCCCTGTGTTTCCCTGTCTTCCTGTCGGCTGTTAATCGTCATTCTGTGAACGTCTTCCATGTGTTCCTGTATCTTCATTGTGTTTGAATCATTAAAGACTGTGTACTGTATTCCTACGTCTCCTCGTTCCTCCCGTGTGAGAAGCGTGACAGAACAGCCGACCTAAACAGTTGCCGCTACGCCGGTTTCCCCCGTTTTGTTTTCCCGTTTTGAAAAGTTTTTTGTTGTTCCTGGTTTTCTTCTGCGGCGATGGAAGTCGCCGCACGCTTCGTTGCCCTTGCCTGCCAAGATCTCCCCTTCGTCGAGTATTCCTGGGAGTTCTGCAGGCTCGCCGCGGGGACGGCACTAGATGATGCCACCCTTCTATCACTGTTCTGGCACGGGGCCAATTCCCATCGTCCCGTAAACCTCCCAGACACCACGGGACTGTGCTGGAGAGAAGGGATCCTCCGGTGTCTGGAGACTGTCGAGCCCCGAGCTAGAACCAGCCCGCCGCTGTCCGCGGCTCTGCCAAGCCCGCCGTTCGCGGGGAAATTCCCGCCGCCATCCGCGGCTCTCCTTCACCCGCCGCCATCCGTGGCCCACGCAAGCCCGCCGCTGTCAGCGGCTCTCCTTCACCCGCCGCCATTCGCGGCTCACGCAAGCCCGCCGTTCGCGGGGAAATTCCCGCCGCCGTCCGCTGCTCTCCCTCACCCGCCGCCGTTCACAGCTCACACAAGCCCGCCGGCAGAGAGTGTGGCAAGCCCGCCGGCAGAGAGTGTGGCAAGCCCGCCTGCAAAAAGTATGGCAACCCCGCCGGCCATTGCTCTCCCAAGCCCTGTGCCCGCTCCCCGACAGTGCCCTCCAGTGCCTGCTCCTCAACAGCGCCCTCCAGTGCCCGCTTCTCCAGGGCCAGTCCCTCCAGTGCCCGCTTCTCCAGGACCAGTCCCTCCCGTATCCGCGCTTCCAGAGCGCCCCCAGGAGTCCGTGCTTTCAGAGCGCCCCCCTGTGCCTGCTCCACGAAGGCGCTTTCCTTTCTCCGCGCTTCCAGAGCGCCCCCCAGTGCCCGGGTCGAGCCCAAGGAAGGCTCCTGATCCCCAGTCCAGCCCAGGGAGGGCTCCTGATCCCCAGTCCAGCCCAGGGAGGGCTCCTGATCCCCAGTCCAGCCCAGGGAGGGCTCCTGATCCCCAGTCCAGCCCAGGACGGGCTCCTGATCTCCTGATCAGCCCAGGACGGGCTCCTGATCCCCAGTCCAGCCCAGGACGGGCTCCTGATCCCATGTTCAGCCCAGGAAGGGCTCCAGTCCCTGAGTTCAGGCCCAGAAGCTTCCCCAAGTATTTTTTTTTGGGGGGGGGGTAGGTTGGCTGTAGCCGGAGAGACGGGGGCTGGGTCCACGGCCTCGAGGGCTGATCCGCCATGGCCTCCTGAGCATCCTGCACCTCCATGGCCTCCCGAGCATCCTGCACCGCCATGGCCTCCCGAGCATTCTGCACCGCCATGGCCTCCCGAGCTCTCTGATCCGCCATGGCCTCCTGAGCATACTGCACCGCCATGGCCTCCCAAGCTCTCTGATCCGCCATGGCCTCCCGAGCATCCTGCACCGCCATGGCCTCCCGAGCTCTCTGATCCGCCATGGCCTCTCAAGTCTCCTGATCCGCCATGGCCTCTCAAGTCTCCTGCACTGCCATGGCCTCCTGAGCTCCCTGCACCGCCATGGGTTCCGGAACAGGCGCCGCCCTGGAGGCCTACCCCGAACTCTGCCCCTAGAGGCCTCCAGAGCGCCCACCCCCACTCCCCGTTGGATGTTGTACGGTGCGGGACGCACCGTTAGGGAAAGGGGGAGTAATGTCAGACCTGTCTTCCTGTGTCTTGTTTCCCCTCCTCTCGTGCCCATATTTGGTCTTCCTGTTCCTTTCCTTGTGTAGTGTCATTATTAGTTCATTAGTCTCCGTCCGTGTTTGATTGCTCCCCACCTGTTTCAGTTCTCCTCGTTTGATCTCCTTCTGTTTATAAGCCCTGTGTTTCCCTGTCTTCCTGTCGGCTGTTAATCGTCATTCTGTGAACGTCTTCCATGTGTTCCTGTATCTTCATTGTGTTTGAATCATTAAAGACTGTGTACTGTATTCCTACGTCTCCTCGTTCTTCCCGTGTGAGAAGCGTGACACACACACACCTGTTCAAAAGTATGTATGTATGTATGTATTTATTTATTTAATAAGTTTTTGAATGTAAAAATAGTAACTCTGTGAAATATTACAATTAAATTTTCAGCCTTATTACTCCAGTCTTCAGTGTCACATGATCCTTCAGAAATCATGATTTGCTGATTTGCTCAAGAAACATTTATTATTATTATTATTAATAATAATAATAATAATAAAAACGGTTGTGCTGCTTAATATTTTTTGTGGAAAACATTTTTCAAAGGTTTCTTTGATGAATAGAAAGTTCAAAACAAAAAACTGCATTTATTAACAACTAATAGATAATTTTTGTAACGATTCAAAAATGTTTAATGTAATTTATCAATTTAATGCATCCTGCCTTTCTATACCTACCTAAATAAATATATAATAATTAATAAATTTGGTACATTTGACCTTTTTTTATTATTATTATTATTATTATTGCTTTAAAATAACCATCTGATTTAAAAAAATAAATATTATTATTATTATTATTATTAATAATAATAATAATAATAATAATTCAAACAAATAAACAAATCACATACATATGCATGCATATTTAAGGTATGCCCAATATCAGCATGCTTTGGCAATCTTCCCTTAAGACCCTCCTCTCCAAATCCTATCACAAGTGGTCACAGGAGACTCATTTGAGACACATTATACCAAGTGTAAATACAGATCTGCCTCACATGATCACCCGAGATGAAGGCCAAAGAGAGAATGGGACAGAGTAAGGGAGGATTTTTAGACTAGAGTTCAGTTGCCTCATGTATGTGGGGGTTGTTGTTCTGTGTATGACTGAGTTTGAGATATGGAGGACTTTGTCGCTAAGGATATTGTGCCAGATATACAAACTAACCCTTTTGAAAATTGCCTCTATTGTTCTTTGATCTCTTGAGTTAAATCAAATCCATTGCTGAACTGTAATGAAGTGCATGAGTGTATCTTGCATAATACACTACAATAGTGCATTATGTTCTGGAGCAGGATACAGGTGTCAGCCATTAGGCCTAATATAATAGGCAAAAGGAGCCAGTCGTCTAGGCAATGTGGACGGGCCTAGACCATGTTAATGTATAACGCTAATGGGAGGGGGAGTGTTGGAGAAGAGCACACAACAAATGGCTGTCTCCAGAGGTTTGAATTCAATCAGTGGCACCACAAACAGACATATCGAATCATTCAGATTTTGAAACACATTAGCTCAGTGCCAAAACCTAGCGAACTGCACTGCTGTCTACTTTCTAGATACACAGCTGTCTTTCAAGACAGTATCCTAACTGAAATGGAACCTCATAAGTAGCAGTCTACATACTGAAGCATAGCTGCTCATGTGAAACAAAATTTCAATTAAGTGTGGTGTTAGCATAACAGCTAAGTACTCTAAGTATGCAAATATAACAAACAGTGAAGAAAATAGTTTAACTTCAGGCAATACTCTTAAAACCAACCTGGTCTCATGACGAAAACGTACCTGTGGGAACTTTTTCGCAAAACGCGAAATATTTACCGTCATGTACGTTTTGTGACATGTTCGATGTGAAATGTCCACTGGGTGGCGCTAAAAGAGTGTTCTTTTTTTTTTTTCCCCTGGAACAGATGAACGTACATATGGTACATTTTATGTGACGTTGGTTTTGTAGGCGTCACTCCAGTTCTGACTTGAAATGTCCATTGAGTGGCACTTTACATTTTAAAATAACGTACCATCTGCACTACACCTAAACCTACCCGATAGTATGAAGAAAAGAGAATGTGACATAAAAACGCAATCGCAAGCATGCCGTTTTAGCTTGTTTTTCGATCAATCATCTTTCAGCTTTCATCGTGAGTCATGTTTTTGACGGGATTTGTACCCAAGGATTACGCATCCTAAGTCCAGTTCCATGCCAACTGAACTACCGAGCAAACTTGTTACATCCGGAAAGCGAAACATATGGAGTTGTAATCATAACTGTGTACAAAAACGATTACAAGTGCTCACTGTTTTACCGCCTCTAGTGTTCATTTCTGTTGGAAACTGCAGTGATATATTGGTTCGTATTTTGCGTCTTGTGAAAAGTTCCCAGACAACATAGACGAGGTAGCTTAAAACAATGAGCAAAATGCAATTTGGCCAACATTTCTCTCACCTCATCTGCCATTTTAGTTTTGTTTTCCACAGAAATCACCTCAGTGAGGGTCCATGCTCTTTAAATGGATTCTCCTTTAAGGTCAAATCTATTCCATCTCCATCTATCCATCTTTTCCTCACTTGAACCCCCATGTTCCTCCATGTTCCACCATAAATGACAAGAGACTTCAGCCTTACATCTCTGACATGAATCGTCTTCTCCTTCAGAAAACAGCTATGTAGGTTTCTCTTTATCTCTAGACCTGAGAGAAATCTGTTGGGAGTTCCAGTCAAGCATAGATACTTCATGTTTTTGAAATGTGCTTTGGAGGCCTGGCTATGTTTTCCTGATCAGGGGAGAATTTGGTTCTCCACAATAAGAGGAGGAGGATTTGGGGGCAATGTTGAGGTTAAAATGGGCTCACTGGGGTGGAAAAAAAATCGTTCCAGCTCATTGAAAGAAATATTAATAACAAAAAAAGTCTGAAAACTCATCATGTGTAGTCAGTACTCTTATTCCATTCAAATTCCTAACAGAAAGCTTTTGACCCAGAGACAGCTGAAGTGACAATTGACAACATGTCAATGTATCCCATCCAATCCTATGCCTGGCAAAATGGACACGGTTTTGGATCAGTGGACACAGGCCAGTTTGGCACCCAAGAAAAACAAGTTAGATAGGTTGCTTCAAATCATCCGCTTAAAAACCACCAGCTTCTGACCTAGATTTCAGCTTGTGCAGCAGTAAAGTTGGTCAGTTTAGGAGCCAAGTGGACATACAGTACTTCTTGAAATTACCAACCTATGAATGAACGATGAACGTTTGGTTTCATTTTATTTGATATTTTCAATTGGGAATACAAAACTAAACATTAATTTCCCCGCCTAGGTTTTAAAACTGAGTCAAATGAACATCTGGGCCAAAAATACCATCTATTGAAAATACACTGCAAAGAATTTCATTCAGAAATCGGGTATATAACATCAGTATTAACACATCAATGCCCACATTTACTTGCCAATGCCACTTACTTGTTGTTCAGAAGTTCAGCCTGTTAATTATAACCAATCTACATAAAGTTAACCAAACCTACCTGACTGTGTAGCACCTGCAGCTCTGCACTTCTTGAAAGAACTGGACATCAGAAATAAAAGGCTAAAGTTTGTAAGTCCCTTTTAAAAAAAGGTCCCAGATCATCTATTTTTGACCTAAACCGTTGTTTTGTTAATCTGTCAAAATTTAAGTGTACCAACATCCTTCAATAAAAATGTACTTTAGGGATCATAAGGGGCTTTTGAACCACATAGTTCTAGGAACTCAGTTCTAGGAACTAGCCAGCATGGTGGTTCCTAGAGAACCAATTTCTCCCTCAGGCCATTTTCCTGGTTGCATTCGCACCGACAGCAGGAACTTTAAAGAGGCCGACAGCGGCGTCTTTATTCGTGGCATTTACAAACGTCAACATCCGGTGAATGGAGGACGGCGTGATCTGAGCTGTTTATGTTGTGTGTCGTGGGTTTCGTGATAACAGAGATGGAATGTAAATGCACAATTTACGCGATTGAAAGAGCAAGAAAATCTGACTAAATATATGACAACTTGCAGTGTTACATATCAAGTCTAAGAAAAGAACAACAGCGCAGACAACAGGTAGCTAAATGCAGTTATCACAGTTTTCCATGTTCGTGGAGGAAATATGGTTACGTAGCTTTTTAAAAATGCCGGGTAGCCGGTGTTTCATATGTGTTTGGCCAATCAGCGTACACTTATGTCACTGATAGTTCCAATAGAGCTGTTTTAGACCCTACTCTGAAGTAGGAGGTAAATAAGTTCCCCCAAATTGAGTTCCTAGAACTAAAATCGTTCCTAGTTTCTGTGGTGCAAACACACCAAAAAGTGGGTACTCCTGGCAATAGTTCTAGGAATATTAAAAGGTTCCTCGGGTGCAAAAGCCCCTATATATAATCATTTTGATTAAATTTAGGCAAGGGTTAACTCTGAATGATTTTACAAGAACACACAACACCATCTGCAATGATACAACTGCCAAGCCTCAAAGGAAATATGTTAAAGATTGACCAATAATTTAGAATTCATTCAGTTAAAAACCAGTAGAAAAAGCGGATGCTAGAAAAATTTAATCAGTTCAAATTGAACATGGCTCAACATGTACACTCTCAGTATTGAAGCTAAAATGTATTCCTCCATCTGTGTTAGTTCTTGCTAATTTCCGTCCTGTCTCACAGAGTGAATGGTGCATTGCAGGAATGCCACTAGCACTGCATCACAGTGGGCAGTAAGGGGCTTGTAAACACTCTCATTCGCTCACTCCCAGAGCTCTGTCATTATTCCATTATCCTGACAGCCATTTTATGTTTCCTCCACAAACCACCTGCCAAAATACATGACCATGATATGTTACATCATTCCGCCCCATTCCACAGGCTTTCAGAAGTAGGACACGGCACTTCAATCTTAATCCTTGTGTAAAGCAACTACAGAGTCTCTTGAGGTTCAGAGAATCATTCCCATGGGGTATTACTGATGAGATGATTCTGACCTTTTGGTCTTTCAGAATAATGGGCACTGTAGTTGTGGTCATCCTTAATTTGAATCGCAGAGATGAAACGATGATTTAGTGGCATTTACTGGGACCCTGAGGCACAGTGTGGTGGAAGGAATGATGGCCGCCCATACGGTCTTTAAAGGACTGCTGGGTAATATTTTTTTTTTTTTTTTTTTTTAAATTGGTAAAGGTTTTTTCAGTTGTCCTTGTGCCTGATATTTACATCTCAGCCTTACACCATAGAGATTGATGGACATTCCTGGAGATTTTTATTTTTTATTTTTTATTTTTTTTTAAGTTCTTATTTCTTGTGAGACCTTGATCACACATAAGATTTTGTTTGTGGTAGATGTATAGGATCAATCCAATAAATTGAAAAGTGGGACGCCTATAATTATTTTTTATCATTATGCGTACATGCATCCATTACTAACAAAAAACCTGCATTAACTGCATTCTAAACTAGTATGGGATAAAAAAAAAAAAAGGCTTCTTAACTTCTGACATCTTTTCAGGAGTATATCATGCCACATTTGGACATCAGTGATCGAAACACTATGCAAAGCATTATAAGACAAAGCCTTATCAAATAAAACATGATAGGAAGTAAGTAATTTTGATAAAACATGCCAAAGCAAATCAGATTTACACCACCCAGTGTATGGAACAACCTTGGTATGAATCAAGATAAACAATTACAAAAGGCAAACAGTCATTAATGCTTAACCCTGAAAAGTGACCCTGAAACCCTGAAAAACGCTTAAACCATTAATGCTTAAATCAAGACATATTAAATAATAGAAACAAAATGTTATGTTTTTTTCAGGATTTTACAACTTATATAGTATGATAAAGGAGAATCTGGAGCTCATATTGGAGAATTATATCAATTCTATCCAGAGGCCCAAAGTGAGGAGAAAACAATGCAATTTAGTGCAATATTTATATGGCAAACAAGAAAGATGACATGCTTATTAGAACAGATCTTTGGTTTAAAGTTAAGTTAAAGTTAAAGTTAAGTTAAACAACTCCTATTTGTTGTTTTTTCTTAAAATGAATGTGAAATTTCTGATTCAGCTGCACTGCACGGATACACTGTTTTCCTTCAAATCAAAGTGTAAATACAAGGAAAACAGCAGTATCCGGTAGGCGGCTGACACAAAAGAGCGTACGTTGCTTGCGTCCAGTGGATATTCTCCAAAATGGTGTTACGCTGAACCAGAGGAGATGAATTGTTGAATAAATTTGTTTTTTTGTTGTTTTTCTTTGCGTACAAAAAGTATTCTCGTAGCTTCATAACGTTACAGTTGAACCACTGATGGCAGATGGACTATTCTGATGACGTCTTTCATACTTTTCTGGGCCAAGACAGTGAAAATTGTTTGGCAGTCAATGGGACAGTCACAAGCTTCCCGGTTTTCATCCAAAATATCTTAAATTGTGTTCCGAAGACGAACGAAGCTTTTACGGGTTTGGAATGACATGGGGGTAAGTGATTAATGACAGAATTTTAATTTTGGGGTGGAATAACCCTTTAAAAGGCACAATATGTAAGATTTTTGTAATAAAATATCCAAAAAACACTTGCACATTGTTATATATTTCATGGAGTTGTGTGCTTACATTATTCCAAAAGTTCCCAAAGATTTGTAAATCCAGAGAAACTCCAGTTTTAAAAACTGACTCGTCCCTGTTCCTCCATGGTATCCTCGGTTTTTGTTTAGCGTGGACAAAAATGCCGCTGCACAGTGAAAGTAAATCCATTACGGCTAACTGAATTCAGGCTGACGGAATTCAGCTCACGAATTCTCTCATCATAAACAAGTGCAGATGCATGTATGGTGTAAGTAAGAGATTCATTCATCAAACAGTGTATAGACAGTTTTACTGATTATATGGGGAATTTTTTGTAAGTGCTTAATCTCGTGCTAGACTGAAATCAGTCATAATGTTCTTTGACAATGTAAATGTTCTTTGCTCGCTTTCTCTGTATAATTTATTTGCTGTTTGAATAACTGTGGAAGGTACAGGTAATTCATTACCTCATCCGTGAACATGATTAGTGAATTCCATACATCTCTTAATAGTGAAAATGACGTTTCCCATCGTTCCACCCCTTTTCACAGCGTCATCAAGTTTCGCCTTTGTTATTGTTTTGAACATGTGTCCTCTAGCGGCGAAAATGTACATATTGTGCCTTTAAAGGTATAGTTCACCCAAAAATGAAAATTCTGTCATTAATTACTCTCCCTCATGTCGTTCTAAATAGATCTTTGTTCATCTTCGGAACACAAATTAAGATTTTTTTCATGAAATCAGAGAGCTTTCTGACCCTCCATAGACAGCAAGGGTCCTACCACGTTCAAGCCACAGAAAGGTAGTAAGGACATTGTTAAAATAGTCCATGTGACATCACTGGTTCAACCGTAATTTTATGAAGCTACGAGAATACTTTTTGTGCACAAAAAAAGCTCTCAGATTTCATCACAAATATCTTATTTTGTGTTCCGAAATCTATGTGTATTAAGTTTTATTTAGTTCAGACGTTGTGTACAGGAGATATAGGTTAATTCATAAAGGAGCAACACCAGACAGTCAGCAACGCCGTCTTTGCAGCACTTTGACTAATCAAAATTCTTTTGATAACTATTTGTAATGAAGGTTTTATAAATTGTGCCAAACTTGACAAATTTCTAAATGTTGAAATTGGACAAACAGCTTAGGACGGGTTCAAAAAAAGTGACAAAAATCTGAGATACAGTGTATATTTTGTAAGCCCTGACTCCAGGATTTTCTAGCCTTTTATGGCTATAGAGGTAAGAACCAAACCACAAATCGTCTTATTATAGCACCACCGAGTCTCAGAAAGATCTGTGTCTGTGTGCCTGCCCTGAGTAGCTGTGCACATTTGGGACCATAATGCCAAACTAGGTGTCTTGAATGCAAAGACAATTTTAGGGCAGTAAACAAAACAAAAACAACAAAGATGAAGAAAATGATGAAGACAAAGAGGGAAAACAGCAGAAACACAATACAGTTCCAGCAACTTTGGTGCCTGGACCCCTAAAAAGAAGACACAAAATGACTTACAGTAGCTTAGGCTTTCTGTGTGAGAATATTTTCATACGTATGTGTGATTCTCATAAGATTTATCAAACTGGCACTGAGAATAACATTCAATACTGGCCCAATAACAGACCAAGACCTGAGGCAAGCACAGCTTCCATCAGCATTCAGAAACTGCACATAAACCAATCCAACTGGAATTGATTTCATTGTTTTGTATTCTGAGAGCACCATATGTTCCTGCTCCCACTCTCATACTGGCCTTATCATGTTAAGACAATGAGCTTGGAGGACCTCTAATAAGAAACACAAATCCACAGGTGCATGAAGATTATATTTAGATTTCAAACTGATATTGGAAGCACCTACTGGAAGCCAAATGTTTATTTATGCCCTTTATTACATAGTATAGATACTGATCCAAGACCCCACCGTCAAGCCTCTTTGACATTTTGGTTTTAAGGCACGACTCAAGTGCCTCCCTCAATACTTTTGATCTATTGTCCAAAAGACATAAATTGTCATTTTAATCACTCAGAAAAACAACAGCACAGTCTAACACCTAAAGTTTAAGTAAAATATTTGAACAGACTCTTAACCAAAGTATTAAAAGCATCCAAGTATGAGCGAGTGCTGCTTGCTAATCCGTGACTCAAGGAAGAAGCAACGCTTTATAATGGGCATAAACACACATGCCCATAAAAAAGAGGAAAGGCCGTGGGTCTGCATTTCTATCAGAGATTCATTAACGTCTAACCTTGAGCTGATGTCACAAAAATGTGATGCTTCAGTTCACCTCTGAGAAGCCGTGTGAACAGCATGGGTGATAGCGACAGAGGCAGAGTAATCTAACTGTGCCTCCGTATCACGGGTGTGTGATCCCCATTTTTCTCACGCCTTAGCTCTCAACGCTGCATAAATGCAGAGTATCACATCTGCAACTGAGGAGGTAGCTTATTCGTGTGTGCTAGATCTGATTGTTTCAGTCATTGTCTCCAGGGCTCAGATCTGACGGCCTAAAATGTTTGGACACAGTCTATCAACCTACATTTGTGAGCAATGTTACAATAATACAGACGATACATGCAAGAAAAATCAATGACATCATTCTATGAAAGCATATTCCCTTGAAGCGAAAAAGAAATCCACTTAAATCCCACCTAAATCTTCAAGTCAGATTTGTAATGTGCAAAATACTTCCTTCTACCACAGGGGTGTAACGCAAATCTTTCCCTGTCAGTGATCTATTGTTTTCAAATGTGCCCCTTTCCACTTTGACCTCCAGAACAACCCTAAACTCCTGATTATGTGGTATTTACACATTTTCAATTGATTAAAGATGGGGGCGGTGAGGAACACTGCAGACAGAGTTCCCAGGATATCTTCAGCCTGAGGCTAACATATAAATCCAGCATGCTGAAACACCGACAGAGAAGAGTCAGTATTATCACACATATAGGGTGCCTGTCACAGTGAAGCATACAACCAAAAATGGTGAGCATCTGTGACACTTGCTGGTTGTCGACACTGTGACACTGACGGTGGTGTAGCTTAGTGGTTAAACATATAGGACGGTAACTGAAAAACATCGTATAGTTCAAGTCCCAGAAGGGGCAAATCAATAGACCATCATGACTGTGTTATTGAGGAAGGCATTTAACCTTCCTCTAAGAAGGGAATGACCCAATAAAAAGTGCACTGCTAGTTTCTTAAGTACAAGAATCAGCTAAATTCCTAATCTCTAAAACTGGTGACAGGCACAGAGCCCAGTTAAAAGCACACATAGTGTTCACAAAACCAACTCGGCACTTTCCAAAAGTGAGAACTGAGTTTTTTTAACATTTTTTTTTTGTTTGTTTTTAACGAGTTTGTCTTTTTATTTGTTTTGTTAGAGGCACTAAATATCAAGTAAACAAAATATTCGCAATCAGAACTTTATAGAGTGCTGCAGTGTTAATGTATTTTCTTTAGGCCAGCCTGGAAGTTAGCGTCACACTGGATTCCTCAACAAAAACTCAATAGGATTTTTCCTTTGGCGTTTGGGTTGTTGCAGAAAATAGGCTCTGTGGCCATCAAACATTTATGATTCTTACACACTTTGTTCATTGAGATAATCTTCACAAATATGCATAACTTTTATGACCTTTGAAGACTAAATATAATCATCAGAGGTAAAAAGCTAAAAGTAGGCTCTAAACCAACTACACCATGAACGCATGACTTCAACATCACCTTCACTAAGCATCAGACAAATTGTAAAGTTTGAGTTTGAATAGTTGACAAGAGTGCAATGATAAACACAAGGCTGTAAAAGTGGACTTGTACATTTTTCAGTTCAGCATGATGATGTTTAAAGTCCCTGAAAACTTCTGTAGTCCCACTTAATCCATTCAAACAACTCATTGACTTTGGGACGATGGAACCAGAAGGGCACTGAAGCACTCTATATTCTGCTTTTTAATTTATGTCTGTAAAGTAATAAGTACTTTTTACTTTTGGATAGATATTCTGAATAACCTCTAAAGAAAATAAATACCACATATTTTTGCATTTTCATGCACCAGACTGAGATACAGTAGCTGTAACATTTTTTGGATTCATTTTTTTTTTTTCCACATTGAAGTAAAAATAAATAACTATAGTTGAACCCGTGGGTGGTTCTTGGCCAGAACATGCTGCAATGTGGACTAGAACTTCATGTTGATCTTAAAAGGTCTGGCTAAAAACACAAATCCGTCAGGAGCAGTAACTCATTTTTTTTTACTGCAATTAAATTTCTACAATGTTCTTGTAAAAAAATTTTCATTATCCTTTTCCTTATTTAAAAAAAGTCAATCTGTCTGTGCACATGCATTCTCTCATTTCACTGAATGAACCAGACACTGTGTCAGACATCAGCTTTCACTGTATTCAGTAGCCAAGCAACACTGACAACTTAAACCAAAACACAGGCACGGAGCCATGAGAAATCAATATTCTGAGTCACTGACTGGTCAAAAGGCATTTGCGCAGGACGCTGATCACGTTTGGATGAGCGATCAGAACAAAAGCCAAAGTCATTGCCAGTTTGGTAATTAGTGTTTAGTAGGTGGGCTAAAGTGGCCATTCATCCTCAGCCAAAGGTTCCATGTTTCCAACAGGCGTTGCCACAGGAACACCAGCTGGTGCCGCGGACCAGCTGAACCCGGCTTACAGCCAATAAGGCAGATGCACACGGTGACCTGCAAAGGCTGCTGGGATATCAGACACAGATTTACCCAGACAGCTGGGAAAATGGTTGGCAGGGACTGAGAGAAGGAAAGACATGAAGACGGAAAGCTGCACAGAGCAAGACAAAGGAACAGATGGATAAGTTTCAGGAGGTAGTAAAACATCACCACGTACCGGAACCAGACTTCATGAGCACCAATCAAAACTGACCACCCTTTGCTAACCACTTACAATTACTCCCTGTAAAACTGGGGTGTCCAAACCTGCTCCTGGAGGACCAAACTCCTGCAGAGTTTAGCTCCAACGTGCCCCAACACACCAGCCTGGAAGATTCTGATCATTCCGAAGACCTTGATTAGCTGGTTCAGGTGTGTTTAATTAGGATTAGAGCTAAACTCTGCAGGATTAGACTCCTCTGTCCTAAAATCATTCATTTAACTTTCATATTGTGACATTTCCAAATCTAGTCAAAGAAATTCAACTTCTTCAGACATAAAATGTCATACTTCAGTTGTATAACTATATCTGTAATAGGGGTGGGAGACATACTAAATGAAACATACTAGGCAGAAGTCTGAGTATTGTTTTTATTGCCTGTATTTTTTTACAGCCATGACAAAATAAATTTGGTCCCACTTTATATTTGGTGGCCTTAACTACTATGTACTTGCATCAAAAAATAAGTACAATGTACTTATTGTGTTCATACATACATTTGCTGCTATTGAGGTGGGATACAGGTAAGGTTAGGGACAGGATTGGTGGTGTGGGTTGGTGTGGGTTAAGGTGTGAGGGTTAAGATGTAAGGGATGGGTCAACAGTGTAATTATGAATGTAATTACAGAAATTAATTACAGATGTAATTAAATGCAGGTATTTTTTTTTTAAATATAAGTAAATGTAAAAACATGTACGTACACGATAAGTGCATTGTACCAAATGATTAATTTAAATGTAAGTACATAGTAGTTAAGGCCACCTAATATAGAGTGGGAATAATTATTTTTTATTAAAGTTGTAAATTTTCAATCTGAATTGAAAGTGATGATATATATTTATTTTAAAAAAAAGCAAAATGACAACAACAAAAGACATCTTTTTATATCCTTGTGAGCTGCAAAAACAACTGTACAGCACTAGCAGTGTCACGAATCACAAACAAATTACACCTGCAGTCATATTAGTGTATTCTCTGCAAAATTCTGCAGCCGAAAAAGGTCCATTGCCTATTGCCAGTAGTGTAGTGATGCATGAAGCACAACTCACACAGAAGTTGCTTTTTTTTTGGTCAACACAGTGAATCCAAGTAACCAATTTGAAACCGTTGCGAAATCTGCATAGGAAAATCTTTAGCCTATCCATGAAAGTCCCAATTTCTACTGTATTTCAATTGAAATGGCTGGATTTCACCCACTAAAAATTAGCCAAACAATGGGAAGTGTGACCACCCCTTTCTGAGTGTGTTTATTTCATAAATTCAAAAAGACTTGGGAATTTTGAAGTTACTGGTTGGAGTCTGACGAATCCTTCAGTGAACAAACCCATCAAATCAATTAGAAGTTATTACTTTCTGTGATGTCTGTCTTGAAATGAAGCAAACTTTATGTAAGAACTCAAGACTCATGAAACTTTAAATCAGCATCGCTATTGACTGGTTGTTCATACGACACAGTTAATTACCTCAGGAATTACTGAGTAATATCTGAATTAAACATGCATTTATAGTTTTAAATGTGTCATCAAAGGCCAACTGAGCCATAAAAATGAACAAACTGTCAAATGGAGAGGCTTCAGAATCGAAGAATACAGCCATCACGCCCAATTAATAAGAGAAAAGCCTCAGTGCTTGTATGAAACTAAGTGTCGAGCAGATATAATAGATCAAACAGCAGGTATTTTTAATAAATAATGTTTCATTCCAGTGTTCCTGACTGTTCACCCCTAATCTGTATCATCTGGGAAATGAATCTGTTTGACTTTAAGCTCTGCTGGGTGATAAAGTTTTATGTCGCTTTCAGATGGATGGCACTACATTAAAAACTGAGTGGCCTCTCACCTTTATCTTGCATAAGCAGAATGAGAACAGCTCTGCCATTCTCAACCGCAAAGTCACAGTCAGAAATAGCTGACTTGGGTTGAATTCATTTAACCTCCGCCATTGCTCATGATGCAGAAGGTGGCCGCTCTGTGATTGTCACCCTGTCTCACACAAGCTCCTTTCCCCCGCAAGCTCTTGATTAGATTACTTTTGCCTGTCCCAGGAGTGGTGCGGCACACTCTGAATATTAGCTTTTTGACTGGCCCATAATCAGCTTGAGGAATGATCTAATACTCAGCAGCTAATGGCAACTCCTGTGACGGCTCGCCTTTCTGGAAATTAATTTGGCCTTTTTCACCGGCTCGCCCCGCTGACTAAGCCACTCCTCTCAATCTCTCTCTGCAACACAAATACACTCACACACAAACTGACAGCCCATTCCCTTTTAATTATCTTCTTTTAGTGTCACTATTTAGATTAGAGGGGCTTAAACTTTTTACTATGAAGGGCCAAAAACCTGACTGAGGGCAGTGGGGGAAAAGTATATTTTCTTTATGTATATTGCCGTTCAAAATAAAGTGTACTGAGTGTGTACATTAGTACGTTCTGAACTGATTTGAGCTAAATAAATGACACTACTGTGTTTTAGAGCTGCTTTACATCTCTGTATATTTGATTTTTCCATAACTGATTCTGCTATTTTCCTGTTTATTAAGCTGTACTATATAAAGCACTATAGAAATAAACAGGGTTTCTGCAGGTTTTGTGAGGGTAAATTTAAGACTTTATGGCTAAGTAAAAAAAATATGACTAAATGGAAGGGGACATAAAGAAATTGAACAACAAAATGAAGTGAGTTTATCATTAAAACAAGCACAAATAACTGCCAATAGGGTCTGAAAAAAATCCCTTTTATAAGGGAAAACAAGTTTATTTTTCTGACCCCACTGTTTTTTTTTTTTTGTTTTTTTTTCATAAACACACTTAATTTAGTTAAATTTCTCAGAACACAAGACTATTTGTACTGGAAAACAGCAGTAGTGGCCTAATGGTTAGAGAGTTGGACTCGTAACCCAAAGGTCGTGGGTTCGAGTCTCAGGTCCGGCAGGAATTGTCGGTGGGGGGAGTGAATGTACAGCGCTCTCTCCACCCTCAATACCACAACTGAGGTGCCCTTGAGCACGGCACCGAACCCCTAACTGCTCCCCGGCTGCCGCAGCATAAATGGCTGCACAGTTCACTGCTGTGTGTGTGTACACTATGGATGGGATAAATGCAGAGCACAAATTCTGAGTATGGGTCACCATACTTGGCCACATGTATTTTTCTTAAAACTTAATCTTACTTAAAAAGTAAGATTTTTTTGCAGTGCATGCAACATTTAATGCATTACCTTATGAATGTTAGACATTCTGCTCTGATGTAAGACGTTTTTAAGTCCTTGATTTGTGACAGTTCAAATTTAGATTTTAAGACCTTTTAAAGACCTGCAGAAACCCTGAATAAAGGGGACTTGACTTGGAATTAATATGCCTGTAAACAAACCTTATGTTCAATTTCGCTGTGCTCTGTATAAATATTTTAAACTCAAGAACATGTCCTATGCGAATTACCCCTTAAATAGCAGTTTTTAGTGACAACTTGGTCCTCGATCAACATAGGACTAATTTTCACTTAGAAAACTAGTTAATTAAACATTGTATTATTGAAGAATCCAATAATCTTTGTTTTATTTACAACTTCTAAAAATAATTTTTTAACACTTTAGTATAGGGGCCAATTCTCACTGTTAACTAGTTGCTTATTAGAATACCTATTATTAACATATTGGCTGATTATTAGTACTTATATATCACATATTCTGCATGACCATATTCTACCCAATACCTAAACTTAACAACTACCTTATTAACTATTAAAAAGTAGAAAATTAGGAGTTTATTAAGGCAAAAGTCATAGTTTATGGTTTGTTGATAGCAAGAATTTGACCTTAAAATAAAGTGTGACCATCATTTTTTTACAGTGTAGTTTACAACATGAAACCAAAATACATAACAGATAAACAAACATAAGTCTCTTACCCTCTTTGTCATCATGTCGTATGATGGCGTCCTGGATGACGTCTGACAGCGTGAAGCTGATTCTTTGTTTTTTGCGGTTGGTGGACCGGGGCTTGGGGAAGCTCTGCTTCTGTAGCGTCCGCTCGCGCTCGTAGTAGACCCGCAGCTGCTCGCAACGCATGCGTCTGACCAGCCTCTGACGCTGGCCCAACGGCAGAGACTCCAGCAGACACTGGTCTATCTCCATGTTCTGTCTGAACACGTTACATAGCTGAAAACAACCTACACAGAGAGAAAGAGTAGAGCATGTGCAGATGGTTCAGGTAAGAGATAGATGGGACGCAGGAGGTCATAAGATGAAACAAGAGGAAAGAGTGGAGGAGAGAAGAAGGAATAATATCAGTTATCAAACACGTAGCATGGCTAGTAATAACATTTTTACATCAATCATTTTCACTTTTTAAAGAAGCAATTTATGATTATTAATGTTAGATTTTAGTGCAACTTAAAATGTTACTGATACATAATCTTGCCAAAACAGTCCAATATGGCAGCTAAGTGAACTTGCTTACCTTAAAAAGGAACTTAATCTAATTCTGCTTTGAAAGTATCCAATTTGACACCTTTGGAATACTGTTTTCATCATACTATATTTGGGATGAACTAATTCTAGTCTCGCATACTATTATAGTACAGACAGTATTTGAATTAGCATGCAGTCTTTATCTCCAGTGCTTAACCAGAACAAGAACAAGCCGATGCCAGACAGATAGATCTGTATATTTCTCAAAGCTCAGTCCATTCAAATCTTATCTGGCACACTCTGCTGAGTAGTGTGTCTGTTTAACCTTGAGAGAGCCGAGACTCTCTCCACATATGGCACTAGAGACTGAATTATCATGATTCAGCATTTCTCCTGCAGTAGCATGGAACAAAGCCAATGCCATCCCTGTACTCACACTGTAAAGAACTGCTGAACGCTCTAGGATCTGCAAGGGGCTGTAAATAATGGAGAAAACTGCACCCACTGAAAGACATATACTGTAGGTTATTGTGAGGTAATTATTAAACAATCACTGGCATGAACCTCCAAGAGAACGCAATTAAATAATTGGGTAAATTATGGAAATATAAAATAATAGACGTTGCGGGACTATTAAACTTTACTCCTTATTAACACAGAATTATATGTCCAGAAAAAGCATTGATGCAGCAACCACTAAAAAACCGAACCATCAGTGAATCCTCAGTATACAGATAGTGTCTCAACCTGTGGTCTACTTCCACAACAACTCTGATGAATCTTCATGAATTCTTCATCTCTGCTGTTGAGTTTAACTTTTATTATTATATAGTTGAGAGAGGATAGGTAATTACTGGTGAAAATGGAAATGTGCTCTGAAAATCTTTAGCATTACCGGCAAAGCTCAAAGTTTCTGGAGAATGTGTCTTAAGGAATAGCTTTTTATTGACATCTCAATTTTTTTTTTCAGAATTTTGCACCATGAGAGTCATGGTTTTAAGACATAAGGTTGAGGAGAAAAAAAGCTAGCAAATTATTATAATCCTTTAAATATAACAATCACCTCATTTATATTAGTGATCGTTTGATATATCACCAAGGCCAATATATATTAGCCAATATTTGCCACTTTTTAAATGTCAGCATCAACCAATATGTTTTTTTCTGTTTCGCTGATAAGTGCATTAAGCTGGACTTTTATTTTGTCAGTGTCTGCGCTTTGATTTTGACAGCTGTTATGTTCATTTTTGAAAACGTACGTTTTTATTAAGTAACTAGATAAGAACGTTTGGGCTGTGAGTGTGTGCAGTTTACATTATAGAACAAAACGTAAACGTATCGCCAAGTTATCTTTACCACAGGCTTTATTTTATTCAGAAATTGAAATACCCCATTATAAAACCCCACAGGAAAATCTCGAAGGAGCCCGTGTCAAATTACACTTCTTGGTTCTGACATCATAGTTCTCCCACTCTATAGTATACTGTTTTTATTTACCAACTCTGCCTAATAAATTATTATTAAAAACAAGTAGTAAATAGTATATGAAAAATAATTATACCGTTCGTCTTTCTATCATTACTAATAGTGCACTGTTGGTTACAGTGTGTACTTTTAGTCACGTTTTAACAATATATTCATTTGCGAACAATTTATAATACAATTTCAGAATAAAAAAAAAATATATAGATAGATAGATAGATAGATAGATAGATAGATAGATAGATAGATAGATACTTTTTTTTTCCATTTTGATTTTCAATTTATTTTCTTGTAAATTTACCTTGCTCTAGATATCGACATTATTCATCCAAAAAATACATATCGGTCAGGCCCTGATTTATATACCACATGACAACTTGCATCACTTATGAAATCTCTCCCCTTACTATTAGACCATGACTCTTATTTAATTTACTTCAAGATGCGCTAGACACGTCGCCATTCCACTCACAGACACAAGTGGATGTATCACCATTTAGATTTAAAAGGAAATTTTAATTCTGATAAATAGTTAAAGGTTTGAAACGTTTGAGTCAGACTGGCTGCCCTTCTCCTCAAGGTTCACTTGCTGCAATCACAGCGCTGCTCAGTCATTCTCTCACACGTTCCATCCACCCTCAGCCTGCAGCTGAGCTGGCGCCAGCCGCACACATCATGCATTATGAAGCCACTCACCCCCCATCTCACCCAGAGAGAGATGAATAAGAAATATCCAGAAGACGAGCTCACGTTAGAAGAGAGCCTGAGTGTGTGAGCGCTCAGACGAGCATTAAGAAGTTTGGATGAATTACAAGAAGTTTATTTGACCTTGCTGATGCTGCCGCTTCTATCACAGCAATCACAAGCACATCATTCCCCTCCCTCAACGCTGCATTTTAGGAAAGACGGCAGGAAGAATGGCTTCTCTCTCTCCCTCTTAGACACGGCGTTGTGCAAATCTGTAATTACTCAGATAATTCAGGTCACCAGAAGCCCTTCAACCAGGGAAATAAAAGTCTGAAAGTCTGCCTTTGCAGACAAATTAAAGTGGGAGCTCTTTCTGCCTTCTCTCTTCAATTGACACCCATACATACTCTCCATGTCATAATGTTCTCACATTCCTGTTAAACAAAGCCAAAAACCCCAACGACAATAATGAGCCTTTCCCAGGGTCACAATGCCATCCAACATATTCTATTCTATTCTATACATGAATCAGCTTCTGATGAAGACAGAAGGAACCCATCATGAAGAAATAATCTGTTCTATTCTATTCTATGAACAGCATATGATGAGGACAGAAGAATCTATTCTATTCTATCCATTGCTGTTCAATATATTTTCATGTTTTTGAAAGAAGTCTATTAAGCTCACTGAGATTGCATTTATTTGATCAAAATAGTAAAGGCCGTGGTAACATTTTAGTATAGGAACCAATTCCCACTATTAATTAGTTGCTTATTAGCATGTCTACACTGTAAAATATGTCCGTGATTTTAATGGTAAAAAACTGTGAAAAAGCCACAGTAAAAACCTGTTAAATGGTTAACGGTAAATTCCTGTAAAATTTACAGGGAAAAACCGTAAACTGACAATCCCAGAATTCCCTGCGCTGCATTTCAAATTTTGTTTGAATTTGATGGGGTTTTTTTTCTTTGAAACAACTATTTCTTAGTTTTTCCTTATCAGTTATGTTTATTAGGGTTGTATGTTACATCTAATGTTGTTAAATTAATGTTTATTGCATATTTCAGTTTAATGAGTCTCACCATGATGGTGATTAGTGTTTGTGTGAATGAAACTGTGCACCTTCTATATATGTTATTATTTAAAAGCTGCTTGTGATGGGCTTTGGTTCATCATGTGACTTTCTCATCACCACCTGCATTTGGTGGTTATCAGTGTATTTCAAAGGTACAAAACAGATTTCAGTACTTCAATAGGTTTGCATATTAACATTATATCAGTTAATGAAATTATGGTATTTAAATGTAAATTTAAGTTAAAACTGTAAAACCTAAGATGTTCTTACCGTATTTTTTACGGTAGAATTCCGACAACCACAGCTGACGGTTTTTTACCGTAAATTTTACAGAATTTTTTTGTACAGTGTATTATGAACATATTGTCTGTTTATTAGTATGTATAAAGCACATATTTCTGCATGACCATATTCTACATCCCTAATCCTACTCAATACCTAAACTTAACAATTACTTTACTAACTATTAATAAGCAGCAAATTAGGAGTTTGCTGAGGCAAAAGTTGTAGTTAATAGTTTGTTAATAGCGAGAATTGGACCTTAAAATAAAGTGTGACCGAGATAATAATACTGTGAGATATTACAATTTAACAACTATAACTATAATTAGCAAATTTTTGAACTTCAGCATCATTAGAACTATATATTGTGTTTTATTCAAAAACAGCTTCCAATGAAGAAAGACCTTTCTGTTTTATTCAACAGAATCTATACAAACATAATTGGTTGTATTTATGGAACAGCTTATGATGAAGACAAAAACATCTATTATTTTCTGTTCCATTTATTGATTCAACAGAACCTTTGAATATATTAGAATAGATCATTCCGGTCATCAATTCCCAGACCGTCATCTGATGAAGACGGCAATATATTTTCTATTCTGTTCTATTCATTCAAGAGAACTTATGATGACACAAATTATGAGATCTATTCCATTCTACTAACACAACCAACACATATAAAGGTCAACAATCAATTGAATAGAACTTAGAGTGTTTTCCAGCCTGGTTTCTGGAGGCACACCAACAGTACTTCCCATTTTTGGAAATCCTTCTAATCAAACACACCTGGTTAAACTCATAAGTTTGTTAGTAGAGACTATGATGAACTGGATGGGTCAGATAAAGGAGTCATCCAAAATTTGTGCTGTTGGTGTGCCTCCAGGAAACACTGCCTTAGAACTCTATTCCATTCAAAAGATAGCTGGACCATGGAATGGGCAGCTAACAACAGAAATTATAATTCTGTTAGACAAATTGCATATTCCAGAACCTGTCCAAACTGCTTCTCTACACTCCCAGTCCTTGTCTCTAAGGACATAAGAGGTCAGGCGCATAGCATTTAAAAAGGCAATTTGATGTAATAGACTATGGGGACCTTTCATAGCTGTGAGTGAAAGCAGCGTTTCAGTAACCTAATTTGACTCCTAAACCATAAAAAAAATGGAACACCACTGCTGAGCTCTGCAGTATCTCCAGGTCAAGTCTTGAAGAAAATGCATTTACATTACTTAAACTTCAAAGATACTGATTAATCTTTTTTTCAGAGACCCAAAAGAAACAAAAAGCCAGACAGCTACAACTTTTTCTATTAACTTTTTAAGTCAAATATATTATATTATATTATATTATATTATATTATATTTCCACAGTCAGATGTCAGAAGACCTTAAAGGGAACAACAGCTCTCTGAAACTACTCATTACTGGCTAGCTGAGCTGGTTATGAAGTTAAGTCACAGCTAGGTGTTTTTTTTTTGTTTTTTTTATATATATATATATATATATATATATATATATATATATATATATATTGTTGAAGTAAATTTATCTTGTTTAATGGATGTTTAGGAGTTTTATTGGAAATCAAGACAAAAGTACTGATAAAGAAAATGCTTTTTTTGTGGAGTTTCTATGCATTCAGCTGTACTCTGTGCTCTGAGCTGTGATGATAATCAGACACCGGCTGAGGAGAGAAAGAGAGCATGACTGATGCTTTCAATCTGCTCCGGGAGACATAACTACCTGCTTACAGCATCACACCTGTTACAAACGGACACTGAAGAACACATATGCCATCATTCAGCGAGGTGATTTGCATATAGTCTGTTTTACTGTGTATTACACTGAGGGGCATGTGTGAGGGGAGGGGTGAGATGCTAAACAAAGTGGCATATGGAATGCATGAACTTGAGAAAGGCAGTTTATAAGTTAAAAACAGCCTCAGGACAAAAAACAAAAACAGAGAATGTGAGAGAAAGACATAAACTGTTGATCCCAAACCACAGCTGACTTAAGGCAAACAAGAACATGCCAGAATGTAGGAGGATTCTGAATGATATATAACTGTTTAATGGTTAAATACCTCCTATTGCATACCTAATGATATTTTCCATATTTTTAGATTAATAATAAAGTGACCAAAAGGAAGAAATACAACAAATGGATATACAGGAATTATGAGGTGACCAAAACAAAAAAGAAACAGAAGTTAAAAACTCTTATATTTTAGACACCTAAAAGAACACTTTTTGGCTGCTCTCTTTTCAGCAGCTGGTACAACTCATCTAAGCAGGTAAATAAATAATTCATTTTAATAATTCATATAATTAATACAATATAATTAAAATGAAAATAATTCATTTTAATTATATTGTATTTTTGAAAATTAAAACTGTTATTCACTTGTGTCTGTAAAACAGTAATATTTTCTGAATTTTTACAATTTAAAATAATTGTTTTCTATTTTAATACATTTTAAAATGTAATTTATTCCTGTGATGCAAAGCTACATTTTCAGCATCATTACTTCAGTCTTCAGTGCCACATAATCCTTCAGAAATAATTATAATATGATAATTTGCTGCTCAGGAAACATTACTTATAGTGCTGTCAAATCGATTAATCACGATTAATCGCATCTAAAATAAAAGTTTGGGTTTACATAATATGTGTGTGTCCTATATGTATATATAAATACACACACATGCATATATTTACATAATATACACAGTACACACACATATGTAAACAAACTTTTATTTTGGATGCGATTAACCGCGATTAATCTATTTGACAGTACTAATTTCTATTTATTAACGTTAAAAACATGTCATGTTACGCTGCTTAATATTTTTGTGTCAAGACATGATTTTTTCAGAATTCTTGGAGGATTACAAAGTAAAAAGAAAAAAAAAAAACAGCATTTATTTGAACAAGTAAAAATGTAGTAGTTTTACAAGAGATTCCTATCACTTTCTGTCATTAAAAACATTCATTTCTACATTAAACATTGATATATAGCATCAGTTTCTGTTGATTTTGCCCAGAACAAGGGGAATAAAAAAAAAAAAAAACTCCTTTTCACTCCCATTTCAACATCTCTCCCTAAGATCTGCAACAGAATAGGATGCAGAAGCAGAATTATTCATCCCTCCAATCTTGTTCCTTTCTCCTTTCTAATGATGCCTTCACTGAGGAAAGCAGCAGATGGGCTCTCTCTCCCTTTGCTGACTCAGTCTCTATTCTGATAAGACTGTGAAGATTAAAGACATTTTAAAATAAGCTTCGGCACTGCAGTTAAATAAGCCTTTGGTTGTAAAAGAATCCAATTACCCTAAAATCAGTTCCATAACTTCTCTCCTTTGTCTCTCCCCAGGAACGCCACTGTAGAAAGAAGAGCTACAACGCAAACCTCAGAGGAACCAGATAAGGTCTTCACACTCCTGGCCTCTCACCTAACATCTGACAACATCCATAATGTGCATTTATTTGGTAACAGTACCACACAGGGGGCTACAGCTCTATTTCATATCAATTCTCAACGTGAAGCATCAGGAGGATTGAGAAAACCCTTTTTTCATCTTCATCTTCTAACCTACACATAAATACAAAGCTTTAAGCCTCACAGCTCCTCAAGTGAGTGCTATAATTGCTGCACTTCCAAAGCCTACAGATTTAAATGCAGTGCCGTGAACATCTGCCCTTTAAACGCACAGCAATGTCAAACACACTAAGAGCAATAGGGATTTCCACAGCTCCACTCAACATGGCTGTGGAAAACATTTAAAGCCTTGAGCAGAATCCACAAGACTCAACATTCCCAGAAAACACCCCCCAACACACACACGCAGAGGAAGCATGAACGTAATTCCATTAACAAAGGGAATTAGGCGTGAGCTTTCATCTCCCCTCAGACTGCTATCAGTGAGCCACAGATATGTGGGACAGTGGGACAGTGGCACAGTAGCATGGCAGCACATACAGTATAATCACAGGACTGTATGGCACAGGCTCAGAGCTCATATGAAGCTATATTTCTCAGAGACTCTCGTTTCTTAGTCACGGAATCAAACAAGCATGATCCAAGCTCACCCAAGAGTGAAGATCATGTGGATTAAAGGCACACGGAGGAATATTGACCTACTACATGCTGCCTGGCAATGGTAATGGCTTGCAGTTCCATTTAGAGAAATTATGAAGGGAAATTAGGAGCTGATGGTTGTCTTGCAAAGTAGGATCGTAAAATTGAGAAATAAATTGGAGTGCCTGAATTGAACACATCTGGCTACTGGTAAGAAGCAAGAATTTTAATGTAGGTCAAGACATTAGGAATCATTTGTGGTGGCTGTGATGAGCACAACAACATGTTGCATGCTGAATACACTGAAAAATTGTGGTAAAATGCTCTGTTCATGGTTCTACAAGGCTAAAGGCAGAGTTAAAGGAACAGTTCACCCAAAAGCGGCAATTTTTTCATCATTTTGCATGTTTTCATAATTTTTTCATCGTTTGCATGTTTATTTGTCAGCTATGCTGTAGGTAAAATGAGCTGGCTAACAAAAATTAGGTTGTCAAAAATGCAAAAATGAACCGTGATGGCAGCATCAGCAAGAATTGGACTGAACAATGTTTTACCATGTGTGCAATAATTTCTCAAATAATGTGTTTATGAATGTATAATAACTTACAGGCATTACGGCAAAAGTTAACTAATAATTGATGGGGAAAAGTACAAAGTATTTCTAATTTTTTTAAACATTTATTTAAAAAAAAAGTAATTAAAAGACTGAATTACAAAATAATAATTTAACAGAGCAGATTGAATAATAAATAAATAAAATAAAATAAAATAAAAAATAAATTAATGTCATTACTCCGTATGAAATATTATCAAATAAATAAATTAAAATGAATACATTTTATAAATTTAAACATTTTAAACTAATTTTAAATCAATCAATCAATCCATAAAATAAAATAAAATAAAATAAAATAAAATAAAATAAAATAAAATAAAATAAGGTGTATTAGGGCTAGGAAAAAAAAAAAAAAAAAAAAAAAAAGTTTAAATCTGAACTATACTGGCCCAGCAGCCGGGTCTAAAATCCTTACTGGTAAGCCCTGCAAAGCCATCATTTGGCTTCATTCAAGACTCGGAATACTGCACACATAAGCTGTATGGACTGCTTTCATGACATTTATTTTTGTGCTTGACAGGCCCCCTTCACTTTTAATTCCATTATATGGAAAAACAGAAGCCACGACATTCTGCAAATTATCTGTTCCTCAGAAGAAAGAAATGACGAAATTTTAATTTGCTGGTGAACTATTCATTCAACATAAAAATAGTATAGTACAGTAGTGCAAACCAAGACAAAGTTACTGTATGACTGCTTAACTGCATAATTAGTCAAATAAATTTCCACTGGTGAGGAACAGAAAGCAGTTTGGCTTCGGACATTAGTAGAACAGTTGCATTCGCCAAAAGGCAGAAATGAGATGCTGCTTTACTGCTAGCCCCAGCATGAGACTGAGTGAACCAGGAATGAACTCCTGTATTTCTCTCAATCCTGTCACAGTTTCATGTCTTTCTTCAGCTGTTCTCTTTCCTTCAACTCCCTTTCTGTCTAATAAACCCATCAGCCTTTTTTCGTTCCATTTTTACAGCCTCTCTATATTCCCCTGTTTTATATTCAACCATTCAATCACCAACATTTCCAGCGGTTTCTTTTTGACCTCATTCATTGCTGTCTGTTTCTTACTGGCTTCTTTACGGCCTACACTGAGAGAGTCCATAGCGGTTTTACAGAGGACTGCATTAAGTCGAACACAGCCTTCACCCACACACACCCACACACCAAAATTTGTTACAGACATAGACCTCTGCTGAAACAGTATTTGCTACCTACTTTTTATCCACACTGTGATGCATTTGAGAGTGAAACAGGACAGGAAAGAAATGAGGGCGGGACTTGATTTTACTTATCTGCAGTTGATTGGATTGTGAGAAGTGGGTGTTATATATACAAGAAAGGAGTGAGACATAAATGTGAGTTTGTAGTCGATTGTAAAGGACAAACTCTCTCTAACCTTTAAAGAGGTTTTTTGACTGGGTTGTTCAAGTTCACCATCAAGGGAATTTCATTTCCTTATGAACACTTATTTAAGTGATATCAGTCAGGTAGTCTGGATATATTATGCATGGTAAAAAAAAAATAACTTAAAAACAGGTTTTAGAAAGTCTGGATTGCCTACAACAATGCCTAAACAGCAAGTTGGCTATTGATTAGCATTACCCCAATAGCACATGGTTGTCCATGAATGGGCTGTGGGAATGTAGCCTATGAAAGTGCATTAAGAAAGTAAACAGGGCTCCATTTACACATTTTTACTCACATCTGACCCGGATTGGATACTGTTTCATACATTTAAAAATGCACAAGATCCGTTATTCAAGCATCCAATCTGAACCACTTTCGAATGTGGTTTTAAATCAGAGACGTGTCCGATTTAAGGACATTTGATCTACGTTTAATCATGTATATCCGATTCCACAGTGTGTGATAGCCTTACGAAGCAGATCTGTCTGTACGTGCTTACACAAACACTCAAAGTTTTTATAGTTGAGGCAGATGTTTTGAACCATATTACCTTCAGATGTGTGGAGTTGGTCCCACCAATTCTGCCATCTACAGTAGGTATAAAGGCTGTGACACGACAAGCCAACACATTTGTTGGCTTACAACATTTTACGTCATCCTACTTGAGCAGTCCAATACACATATTTTCATAATGGCACGGCTGTCTGAAATGAAGAAAGTGATCAACATGATTCATTTTCAAAATGGTAAGCAAGTGCTGCTTTGTTTACGGTTTGTATATCCGCAGTCCTATTTTCAGTGTCTTTTTCTGAACGAATATAGACTATTGTCACCTGCTGATACAGGCAGTCGCAAGTCACAGGCGCAAAACATACATGCTAGTTGGCTGTTGACTATAGGTGTGTTTATGCACAACTTTTTAGCCCAGATGGACACAACAAAGTTTCATGGCTTTCATCGCCACTAGTTTTTTGCTGCCGGTCTGGCATGTTACAGCCTTTACCCACACTTTTCATCTGACCAATGTGGAAAGCATTAGAGCTGTCCCAGCAGAAGAAAAAAAAAAAAAAAAAAGTGTAAAATTATTATAAAAAAAAATAAATAAATAAAATAAATAAATAAATAAATAAAATGTAATGTACCCAAAAGATTGGATCTGTGCCTTGCAGATAACCTACCTAAGGGGCCATTCACACTGAATGTTTTTTTTAATATAAAAACACAATACGTTTTTTTAAAAGTTGAACTTTTCACTTGAGCGTCGCATTTTAAAATGCAAAGTCATCTGCGAGATGTTAAATAAAGACAGAAACACAATGGTCAATCATAGAAAATTTACATAAGCTGCGTTTCCATTACCCTTCAAATCACGCAAATTGAAATTGCAAATTGAAAGTCGCCCAATGGAAACAAGTCAATTTCGCAAAAACTCCCATATATCGCAAAAAAAGTTTTTATGCTCACATGAGGTGGTATTTCAGGCAATTCAAAAAAAGAATATTTCACTAAACTACATTGGAAACAGATTTTTCGCATTTACGGGTCACCTAGCATATGTAAAATTCACATGATTATTCTTTAATGTTACTATAACACAAGTATAAGGGGATTTCCTTGCCATTAATGCTTGGATTACCCCTAATTTACACTGCACACGTCTGCGGCGCATTACGGCTCAGACGCTGTTTATACATTTCAGAAATGCCCCAGAAGTGACTCTCCACACTGCTTTGCCAAAGATACACGCATACGTCTCCTCAGATTAAAAATAATGGCTAGTGCAGTGACCTATACGTAGTAATATACGTAAACCTACCAACACCCGTCAACATGACTTTCGCGAGAGAGAAAAAAAAAATTACGTTTTAGTCGCATAACATTGGTTACTGGAAATTCACAATAGTTTTTTTTTTATTGACATCTATTGAAATAAAATAAAATACTGCAAAATGTTTGTGCAAATCTGTAATGGAAACATGGAAAATTAATGTAAAAGCCAATAACTGTTGACAATGTTTTTACATTTTACAGTTTTATACACATGAACCATGTGGCATAAACTTATTCACTACTACTGTCAAAAGTAGTTGATTTATACATTACTGATATTCACACACATGCAGTGCTTCATGGGTACTGGCTGAGTTGGTGACACCTCTGACTGATTCCACAATATGTCACTTATGTGTGACTGAATGAGTCATGGAGAGAGGCAGTGAATGGCAGAAATGATGGGATAGAGAGGGAGATGGGTGAGGTTTCCTCCTTTTTCTTGGTTGCTTCTGTGTCTCCGCTTCCAGGCTGTCAGGTATTGATTTACACTGGAGTATCGTACAAGCTTCTGTTAATATAAGAGGCAGGGGAATAGGGAAGCATAAATTAGACAGAGAGCACTCTCTCTTTGTCTTTCAAACATAAACATACTCAGCTTCGTGAACACACAGAGGATGCAGTGACTGTAAAAATCTCTTCTTTCTTTCCTCTCACAAGACTGATGGGATCAGACAAACCCAAATGTGAAAAACTTCCGTAAGCATGCACTTGTCTCCTGTACTACATCTCAAACCTTGAGGGGGATCTGAGAAGTGCACTAGTCACACGCAGAAACGCAGAAACACACAAATACGCTTTATAGAAGCACACGCACGCAATGTTCTGCTGGCTTTGCACCTGAGTGTGCGACCTTGTGCATTCTCTCACTGTTTGCCTCTGGCACTAGCCACCGTTGAGTCCATGTCTGCTCAAACACACAGGAAGGAAGAGTAGAGGTGAGGGGAAGAAAGGGAGGGGTAAGTGATAGCACAAGGCGCTTTCCATTAATACAATACAATTTGCTCTATTACTATTATTCAAGTATTATAAGCACAAATCTGTTTTGTTTTTTTTTCTCAGTGAGAACTATTAGATCTACATGAATGTTTTACTGAAACACAGAAATCAAAATTTAAGTTTTCATTTAGCCAAAAAGTTTTGTTAATGAAATCTGGGTAACTGAACAAGTTGTAAACCATCTGCAGTAAAGTCCTTCAGAAATAAGCCACCTCTCGATATTTTAGCAGACACATTTTTACATATTGCTACTCTAGCATCATTTTAATCACAGTTTTGGTCATATGTTTGTGTGCATGATAATAGATGCCGACAGTCAAAACACATCATCGAATTTTGGCTTTCCCAAAAATATATTAGCCGAATTCTTTTGTCATTTCAACTGAATATTTTCAGTTGCTGAAATTTCAGTGCATTTTATCAACTATTGTCTATCACTAAAAACTAACTTGTCAAATGTCTATATACCCACCTCTCATCTTAAATAAATAATAAACTGTCACACCTTCTCAACTTCTATTTTTTAGCGACATTTCTAAAATATTGCAAAAGTTTTGCACAAATCTGTAATGGAAAAGCAGCCGTAAAACATTTATTCAAAAGTCAGTCATTTTTGACATAATATATTGGTTGAATTCTTTTGTCAGCTGCCAAAATGTCGGTGCATTACTAATTTTTACAACTATTATCACTAAAAACTAACTTAGCATGCAATTGTAGCTAGCTCAAATATATTATTAAAAAATACTATTATTATTAAAACATTTATTAAAACAAACACAGAAAAAAAAAAACATAATTTGGAACCTCTGACAAGTAAACTTGTTCCACTCCCTCTATTTCTACACAAATGTCTGTGTTGGCAATTCATCAAGGTCAATCTTGTTACCCAGTTTAAAGTTAACATTTGTCTTAAAAATATGGGAAATATAAGTTCATCAATCTGCAAAACCGCCATTTGATCCAAACTAGAAAGCAGTCTAAATATATATTATATATATTTAGCTGCAACCAGTTACTTAGACATGCCTCAAATATTAACAGAGTTGCAAACCCGATAAAATAACTGGAACAAAATACCTTATAAATATTTATTTGACCTGACGACAACATTTTCTGTAGGTTATGCAAAATCATTTTTTCTGGCCCCAGTCTGTACTCTATCTATGGAAAGTGCCACAAACAAACAATAAAAAAAATTAAACTGAGCAAAAGCATAATATAATCCACTAAAAGCGACAGAGGGGTGTGTGGGTGTGCGTTCAAATGAGCAAAACATACAGAGAAAAAAAGCACTAGAGATGAAGGAGAATTAGACTATCTGAATAAAGATGAAAAGAGAGGGGTGGAGAAAGGACGAGTTTAACAACTGCCTTTCATCTACAGCTGGCAACACAAATGCTTCCTGATTACCACCTTCTCCCACATCAGCAGCATCTCCATCCTCCCAGCCACCATTGCTACATCCGTTTCTGTCTAAAACACACCCCTGCCCTCTCTCCATTATCCTACCTGACACCTTATCTTGTACAAGCGTGTTCACGACCACACGCCCACCACCACAAATAGAAAGATACACACTAGAGAGGGATCCTGCAGAGGCTGACAGACTGTCACCCACTGGCCGTCTGTCTGAAAGCAGGCAGACTCCCTCAGGAGGTTCCTACACATCTGCAGCAGCAGATCCAGCAACCACCGGTCAACTTTTACACTGCTGCAGCATCCTGCTGCAACTTCACGCATACACACAGAAGTCAGCAAAACCTATGACAGCTCATCAACCAGACTGCATTGGATGGATATGCATTTGGTGTGATAAAAGCATGCATTCACATGCAATAAGCACCCACGAATTTTGATTAATATCTGCTGCCTTGACCTGCATGCAGATACACACCCTACACCCTACATCACACACAATTCCTCCTGCCTCTCAATCACTCTCTCCAGCAAAATGACATCATTGATAAATGACATCATTGACGAAATGACATCATGTGCAGATGCATGTAAGAAAAGACGGCTCGTTACTCACAGCATTTGATGAAATGATAGTGTGACATTTTCTCCACGGATCACACAGCTACAGGTTCGGTGCTGAAGTAACCGGTGCGATACATCATTCAGAGCACAGCCGCTGGTATTCGCTTCAGCTCCCCGTGCATTATTAAAGGGCGATCGGGTTGCAGAGGCGGTTGTGGTTGTAGGAGCGGTGGATGGATACTGTGACGGTGACGGTGACGGTAACCGCTCGCTCTCTCTCTCTCTCTCCTATCAGCAGCCTGCAGTCGCGTCGACTCCACCGTGCAGCTCTATAACCACGACCGCCACACGTGCTATTGTAGCGCCGCTGATTGACGCGTCCTTAGCCCCGCCCACCGCTGCACACACCCCTCGCACAGAGAAACGCGAGCTCTTCAGAGAAAGAGACGATGGTAAGGAACGGAGGAGGAGGTGATGATGAGAGGAGGTAGGAGGTTTGGGGAAGGAGAGAGGGAAGAGGGGAGGGGAGTGGATGAAATTTGGGTTTAGACTGAGGGAGAGAGAAGCTGAGGTAAGTTACTGCAGTGCGGCTGTCTGACTCGGTACGCTGGAAGCGGGAAATATCGAACGGTTAAAGGGTATTTCAACGAAAGCATGATAGGATTGGCTTTTATGGTGACAATTAGGCTGTGAATTAAGAAATAATCTGTCTAAATGCAGAATACACAATCACAGAATATTTTTCTTTCCTAACATCTAGCATCGTGAAGTGATGTGCGAGATCTGGAGAACATTATTCGTTACAGTTTACATTCATCTCAATGTTAATAGTTTGCTTGATGATGTGGAAGTAGCTAATGGTCACTCAGTTCTTCAGCGGCTTTTTTTCTTCACCTGAGCTGTGAATGTCACATGACTAATGATATATGTATATAATATATGGCAATGACGTCATAACAACAGTGTTTAGGTGTGTTCAACTATATACAACGTTTTGCAGCCCGACTTGAAGCATTGCATTTTGGTCAGGAATTTTGTCTGACTTGAGACAGTGGCAGGGTTGCCAGGTTTTCGCAACAAAACTCACCCAACTGTTACTCAAAACTTGCCCAAATATAGCCCAATCACATTTTGAGGGGGGTCCACTGGTTAAAATTGCGTTCCGCGGGGTAAAATACACGTTTTTTGGAGGAGTTCCCCTGGTACAATTCGCATTCCAGGGGCTAAATATCACGTTATTGTGGTCGCTTCAACCCGCGGACATGAACAACAAACCGCGGCAACAGTGTTAAAGTAGCCCAATTCCACGGGAAAACTGCAGACTTGGCAACACTGGACAGCGGTGACTTGCTAAATCTTGCCAACTGACACTTTGCAAAGAGCTTGATTGGCAGGCGATCTAACCAATCATAACGATCTTTGACAACATCTTCATAACAATATCTTGTTCGACAAATGAATCAGACATTTAACCTCGGTGGACTTAAACTTGAAACATGTTGTGTACTGACGTCTTTCCATGGTTGAAATAAAACACATTCTCATGTTCATTCATGTTTATTTCATGCTTTAAATATGAAAAGACGATTGGATCATGTACCACTAGAACTGAGGCGTGACATATTAAACAGCCACAAAACGGTATTTACTGTTTAAATTTCTTTAAAAATTGACAAAATTTGAAAGCTGAGACCTTGCTTCATAGAAGTAACCTCCTCTGTCTTGTCTGTCGGTGTTTCGTCAGTTTCATCTTTGCTCCGCAATGTATGTTTTAATGCATGGGAACATGATGTGTAGTGTGAGAGCGGCATGGCTTGTCGGACATAGCAACAGTAAATAAGGAGGGTGGGTTTTTGCAAAGAGTCAATTGGTTAAAGCCAGACCAAGTTAAGCATGCTCACAGGGACTTAATCACTTAAATCACCCCCTATAACCTTATATTATGCATTATTTGAGGGCACAGCCCTCACTGCCCTTGTAGTAGTGTACTGAAACCATAGTGGACATTATCAAGTGTATGCATTCAATCCCATAATACACCTCAATAAAGACTGTACAAATTATGTACATTGAATGGCTAGCCGCTAGAGAATTCCCTGTGTGTTATTGCACTGAATGAATTCACTCATTCACTTTTCATTCACTATATTAGGGATAATTTTGGATACAGCCACAGAAGGTCATTCTAACACTTGAATTGTTAAAAATGTACAATAATAATAAAAAAAGTATTTGCAAATAAGTTATTAATATTTATTTTCATACAATAACAATATAAATGGCTTTCAACAGAGAAGGATGCTCTATGGTGTAGTTATGACATCTACCAGCAGGGGCTAACATGCTAAACAGTCAAACCTTGACCCATTAGTGGTGTACAACAAATCTTGGCTGTGGTGAGTGTCATTAGAATTCAGCAGGAATAGATTCAAACATGGTAAAATGGAGCCAAGAGTTAAAAACTCTTGTATGTAAGTCATGATAACATCTCAAATACTGTTTCCAGGCCAAGCTTCTACTCCAAGAATGAATACTATCCCAACAGCTGAGCACTATTCATTTACCTCACAACTTTAAGCTAAGCTTTTAAAAACTTACCATGTACTCTACAGTCTCTAGGCTCATGGTGTCCAGACGCCAACATTTCAATGGTTCAGAAAAGATGAATCACTGTCTGGCCAATAGAGATTTCAGTATGGAGAAAATTTGAATGACTTAAGTTTTCAATTGTACTACAGCACACCATGAGTGTATATTAGCACTGTTTGTTATTTGCTTTTGGGATCTGATTTTTGTTCAGACTTAAAAGAACTGGTAGTTGAAGCCATTATCAAATGAACTGTGTAGAACTGTATAAAGGACATCTGCAGCTGTCGACACTGCAACACTTTTGATATGAGCAATGAGATATCTATACTTCAAGAAAGCAATGTGTTGCGGTAAAACAGGAAAAGAACAAGAAACCACTTTTAATGTGATATCAACCTCATGAAACGCTGAATAAACAGTGAGAAAACTGTCTGAGACTTGTATTGTACATAAACCAACAATTTAAATAAACAGCACAGACAGAATGCATGAACAAAACGCCCTAATGCAGTGTCATTTATGATAAAGGGCGTATTCTGTTGGGTCTCATTGCTCACTCTCAGTGTTGACGGAGTCCTGACAGCTTAACTGCTCAGCAATAGTGTTTAACTGGCCATAAATTACTTCTGACAAGCTTCATCTCCCTTCTGCTCTGGGTTAACACCTTCATGCATGCACAGGAAATTACAAACATGCAAGGTCTGCAAAATTCAACAGACGCGTGTGAGGTCGTGTAAAGCACAGTAGACTGATTACATTGCATTTCCACCACCATTTTGACCATTGAATCTGGTTCAGTATGTGTTGGAGTGTATGCGGTTATGACTGTACATGAATATGTGCACATCTTTGTCTTCCTGCCAAACACCTCCACAGGAACCCACACAAAACTCCACTTTTTGAAACGAAAAAACAACCGTGAGAGCAAGAGAAATGGAGAAAGAGCCCAAAATAAAGCCTGTCATGTGTATCCAGGTCACAGATTTAACCCTCCTCTTACCGCATTTGCTCACAGTGCCGGGATTCATCTGCAGTAAAATTCATACGCCATAGATGGATATTGCAACAATGTTCTAACTGGAGGAGTCTTAAATGATTCAAAGCATCATAAAATCAAAATCCCATTAATCCACAAGACTATAATCCATATTTACACCATTTACACAGATAATTAACTTATTCTGATGGACAGTGCACAGTATGCTTCAAAATGACATGTCAGGGTTATGGTGGTTTCTGTGGAAGCAGTTCTATCACTATAACCACATTACTAAATAAAAAAAAAACTTGATAAATAATTCTTATGGTGAAAGGACACATTTGAAATGATGCGTCTTTCTCGCCGCTATCATTCGCAACAAATGCGCTCATCCAGCGCCCTTGAGCAGAAGGAATGAAAAAGAAGCAGTATGGGGGAAAGACAGATGGAAGGGTGGGTGACAGATAGAGATATGAAGGCAAAAAGACGAACGAGTGGGCTGAGGAATGGACTGGAGGAATATTTAATGCAGCTTTTGATTTTAATATATTCACTTTGTGACTAGAGACACTGGCGACAGAGATGACCTGACAGAAACATGAAATGTGAGAGAATGAAACAAAATAAAATGAGTGGGAAAAAAGTTTAATTGCAAAATGTAGAAAAAACTTTGCCATTTCAAAACCTAGTGAGTTTTGAGTCTTGCTGCCTACTCACTACATAGCATCCTGAAGTGGAACTTCAAAAGTGACTGATTTTGAACGCTGTACATAGGGAACAACTCTGTGTGTCATACAAATAATATTCTCAAAGAAAAAGTTCAGCGTTTAATTTAATTCAGTAAAGTTTGACATTAGCATGTTGCTAAGCTAATCTATTTTTTAAATGCATGTCATAGATCATGTGAATGGTTCATCTGTATGTTCCATTTTTGAATCATTTTTAATTACAATGTCATAACTTGAAATTCCAGTGAAAATTTAGTCTACTTAAACCTTGCACTTTACTTACAAGCTTGCATTCATTTTTGAGTAATGCCCGCATCTCAAAATCCAATCAGCAACTGATTGATGGAACTAAGTCCCCACCCTGCATTTTTTCTTTTCCTTATCAATAATCTGCATATCACAATAGAAGATTACTGTCACTACTTCCATTTCATTGTGACTTTACAATGCATAAAATTAAAAAGTACACACAAAGTTTGGGTGAAATAGTAATTTTTTAAATTAGATGGAAGTCTGAGCAAACAATAGAGAGTTACTAAACAGAAAGAAAAACATAAGAGATAGATAAAATGCTCAGAGGAGGGGTGGTAGACATCTTCCCTCATGGATGTGATCTCAGAGAAGGTCACATTTCATGGATGAGCAATAGAGATTATACATCACTTGAGGGGACAAAAGACCCTTAACCCCATTTTCTCTCACCAGCCAGAATCACCCAGTAGTTAGAGAGCAAAGAATTTGAGGAGTGCCCATCCACACATACAGAACTAACCATAAGACAAAATAATTTTAAAAACACAAATTTTAAATTTTTTTAAATAAAACACAAATTTTCCCGTTCAAAAGTTTACATGTATTTGATTTTTAATGTTGTGTTGCTACATTAAACATCAATGACTGTAGCTTTTGTAATAGTTGTGCATAAGTCCTTCTGAATGGAATAATTTGTGTAAATTTCAACCCAGGCTCATGAAAATATGTGCCTCTATATACATTTCTGCAACACCGTAATTACATATTTACTGCACGTTTTTGCGGCAGTTTCAAAGTGAAATGTCCAGAGAGTGGCACTAAAACACACATCCAATACGTGACTGTGGCACATTCTTATTAAGTTGGTACAGGCACGTATTTCTGCATTTTTATTACGCTGCTTGAGGTACATATTGTGGCTGTTCAAATATTTGAATAACATAATTCAATATCCAGGGAGTGTTGCTAAAGGTTAATGCTCTGTCGTGTTGGAAATACCCCCTACACCAAGGATGTTAAAATTGTTTTGAAGTCATGACATAATATTCTGCAAGTAATTGTGTGAAAATTAGCCTTTATTAATCAAAACTCTGTACCTATAAATCACACTTTGTGTGAAAAGGAATAAAAGTTGTCAGAGTTGTACTGCCTCTAGTGTTCATTTCAACTGGAAACTGCAGTGATTCGTACATATAGGTACGTAATTACGGTGTTGCAGAAATGTATATAGAGGCGTATTTCCAATGAGCCTAGATTGGTAAATTTAGTTATTATTTTGTCTTGTATGTATGGAGTTTTTTCAAGGCTGTACTAAAAACATTTATTTTATTTAATCTTTTTTACGATTTTATCTCTTTAAAACTTCTAAACAACTTACAGATTCTGCAAGGAGTATGTAAACCTATGAAAAAAGAAGCTAAAGTAAATTTATGAGCTTGACTGCACATCGTCACCAAAAAAAAAAAAAAAAAAAAGCTAGTCAGTGCACTTGAGTCCACTTTGGCCAAAGGTCACAGAAGAGTACTGTCTATGCCAGTGAGTCAGGACCCAGAGAAATGAGATGTGATGTTTCCCTCCATCTGTGCGCTATGAGAAATGTCAGACCTTCAAGTTGGAGATGAGAAAAAGCCAAGCAGAGGGAGGAAAACGGGTCTCCTCTGTCAGACCAATAAAAGATCGGAAAGAGGGGTGTCATTTGAGGTAAATGTCAAGACTGAGAGGGAGGAACAGAGATGAGCGAGAGAAAGCATATGAGAGAGAGAAATTACCCTATTTCCCGATGATGAGATGAGGTATGAGTCTTGGCGTATGTATTAAGCTGTCAGGACTAGCATGGAAAACACCCTTATCAACAGCTGTCAGTCTCAGACCTTTCGCTGCCTTTGGGCGAAGAGGCCACTACAGTAATAAACCGAACACTGATCATGAGTATGAAGGACATGCCATCACAACATCAAAACCTCTGAGTGCACAGCTGTGTGCCGCAAGTCAATATACATAATTTCATAACTGTGCAAAAGGGCAAAGTCTAAAGCTGAAACTGAATGCATTTAAAGAACTATACCACAAACAAATAAATAAAATTCTTATTTGCTCGTGTTGTTCCAAACCGGTATGCCTTTCTTTTCTTTTTTTTCTTTTTTTTTTTTTTTAATTGATTGACTTACTGTTTTATTATTATTATTATTATTAGAGATATATATCTATTTATAAATTTTGGTTGTATAGGTTTTTTTTTTTTTTTTTTCAAAATAAGGGTGCGTGAAATACTTATGATCAGTCAGACAGTGTCATTTGCTGATCAATGTTATCAGTGGCACATTGGTTCACAACCCCCTCAGGACTCATTTGAGAATGTCAGAATCACACTTGACCCTGTTTTCTCCAGGAATCCCATTGAAAATGCAGCTCAAAGCTCAATAAATGTATTTGGGTCAACCATAGCAATTCATATCTGAATAACAGTACTTACAGCCATCATGTGTCTGTTCCTCAGTAAATGGATGAGTAACATTTCCACTCAACACTGAGCTTTTTTGCACATTCTCATCATTTGCTCACCCTCATGTCATTCCCAACCTGTATGATTCTGTCTTTCAGTGGAACACAAATTGAGTTATTTAGCAGAATGTACAAGCTGCTCTGTTACTTTAGTAAAGTAGACAATGACGAGTGGCTGTCAAGAATCAAAGAAGACAATACAGCATTAGAAAGCAATCCCTACAACCTCTGAGCTATATTTCAAGACTTCTAAAGCTGTCATAGCATTGTGTAAGGAACACACCACAGTTATCATTCACTGAAAATATAGTTGTGTGTAATATGTGGAACAATAGGTGTACTTGCATCATTATTTGAACAAGTTAAAGCAAGATACTAGCAATGCCAATGTCATGGGTTTGATTCCCAGGGAATGCAAGAAGTGATAAGAATGTGTACTTTGAATGCAGTGAAAGTTATTTTGGATAAATGCATATGTGTAAATAATTAAGTAACAACTTAAATTTATCTGTGTTTCTCACACAAAGCATATGGCTTCAGAAGACTTGGTTACTGTCTACTTTAATGAAAGGGCAGTCGTGGCCTAATGGACTGAGAGTTGTAACCCAAAGGTCGTGGGTTCGAGTCTCAGGTCCGGCAGTGATTGTAGGTGGCGGGAGTGAATAACCAGCACTCTCTCCACCCTCAATACCACGACTGAGGTAAGACCCTTGAGCAAGGCACCCCCCCAGTCATTTAAATTTGATTGAATATACATTGTTAGATATGGGGAAAAAAACTATATGTTCTTTATGAATGTGTATCAATGGAATGTGTTGTGAAAGAGTGCCAATCATTCATCAAAATACTCTTTGCTTGCATTATTTAATTACGCCTCTGCATCCCATTAAAAGCACAACATGATAAAATGTATCAAGCATCTGTCACAAGGAGGCCGTAGCATTCCTATATATAATGTAATGTTTTTTTTTGTTTGTTTGTTTTGTTTTGTTTTTTTCTCCCTTTCGTGACAAGAAAAATAGGACTTATGTTGGTTTGGGTTTTTGAGGTCCTGTAGCATGAACATAAGAACTCAGGCAAAACCTTTGTAATGCCTATCAAACGTTCATCTAAGAGCATGGCATAGCCAAGCGGTGCCTTTTAAAAATAGCAAGTGTATCTTACCTTGCTATCTTGCTTTCATATTCACACACCACAGCTGTAAAAGCTGTTGACGAGACCCTGAGGAAGCTCTTTTCACTAATTAAAACAGCTTGTGACAAGGATCTCACAAACACTAATGAATCACTTCAGCCATATTGAACCAGCACTTTCAATTACAGCAGTATTCATGGCCTGGGGAGGGGAAGCACCTCAGGAAGGGCCAGGGTTTAAGGAATGAATTAAACATGTGATGCAATCTCTACATGACATTAATTATTCAACCCCTGTGTTGTATTTACACTGCTAAATATTTCTTTTCCCCAAATTTCACTGCTGAATTCTATTAGCATAATTCTAGGGTTAATTTTCCCAACCAGTAAACTGGCAAATGAAAATCTCCTAAAACGTTACCCTCAGTAAACTCTGTACTGATACACAGAGTTTGGCTATCAAATGCAATACTTAATTCACATCCAATTATAAAATATTTTATGGAGTCTTCAAAGATGTTTTACTGGATCTACAGGTCACACAAACGGTACAGTAGATTTATAATCTAGTGGTCCATTAAGCTGTGGATTAATTCATTTATCTCTTCCTTGCTCTCACTCCTTAAGCCCTTTATCTGAGCTGTGTGCAGTTTTAAAACAACATACCTGTTCAATCAAAAAACTAAATAAATTAAAAAAAAAAAAAGCATATAAATGCACAAGAATTTATTGAATATATTGGTTGTAGGCTCTCTTTTTCCAGTTTGAATCATTTTCTAACATGAAAGGTTTCCAAATCCATTAATTTAATTCTGCAGTACCCACATCAGAGCAGGACAAATATTCTGTGAATTAAGGAAAGTGTTAAGAGTCAGAAATGGAGGTTGTGCTAATGTGAACGATAACTGTTGACTGTCCTACTTTTAATGATCAGAGCTGAAGTGCTCTTATTGGATTAAATGGCTGATTCTTCAAATGAGCTTGACTGGTTCAATGCCCATTTTGAGAAATGTGATGAAGTAATGTCGCGACTGAGACTGAGAGACTCAGAGTCAATAGAGGCCAGTCTGCTTCAGTGGATCAGGTGTTTGTGAGTGGAGTGATGGTGTAAAGAGAGATCTGTGAGATTTTAGTCTCGCACAGTCATACATATGATTTGTGGCATAAAGTCTGATCCAACAATTGAGATTATCCTGCCCAAAAACCACCCATCCAGACTAGTTATAGTGCCATTTATAGTAGGGGTGGGTTGATCTGAAATGGATCACACACTGGTGTGAAAAAAAATATATAAATAATGGTGTGTCAGTCTCAGCAAACGGTTCTACAAAGAACACTGAAAAAATATGAGAAAAATTGACAGAAATTATTAGAATGTCTGTCTATCCAAAATCAGTAAGTACAGATTATTTCAGATGTAACTCAAAAACCAAGCAGAATATACAATCCTGCTTGTTGATATCTACTTAAAGGGATAGTTCACCCAAAAATGAAAATTTTGTCATTAATTACTCTGACTCACCTTCATGTCGTTCCAAACCCGCAAGACCTTCGTTCATCTTCAGAACACAAAGTAAGATATTTTTGATGAAATCTGAGAGCTTTCTGACCCTCCATAGACAGCAACGCAACTACCACGTTCAAGGCCCAGAAAGGTAGTAAGGACACTGTATTGTAAAATAGTCCATATGACATCAGTGGTTCAACCTTAATTTTATGAAGCTATGAGAATACTTTTCTTTCTTTTTTTTCGTGCACAAAAAGTATTCTCGTAGCTTCATAAATGCGCCTAAAAGGAAAATAGAATTAAAAAGGCAATAAATGTGTTAAAGTGCCTTGTTTTTGTGATAACATAATAAAAAGTGGATGATATGACCACAAATGATAGCCCAAAATAAAGGTTAATCCACACATACACACTTTAATACCTGAAATCTGGTACATTCCCTCACAAAAACCCTGTATCTATCCTAATCTCAGTGGCAAGCAGTATTAAATGTTTTAATCCTGTTGTTTTTTCCTTTATCCTCCAAAAAAGCAGCTCAATATTCAGCAGCATCAAGCAGATTGAGTCAGTCACTGTCACCGTGGCTGACTGTGAGTAATTAGCCTCTCTTAAAACTGTTATCTCAACTAAACTAAGACACTTTTATATACGTATTGAAGGCAAAAACTTTTTGAAAGCAAAGGCCCAAGAGGATCGTCTGTGGTACCAATTAAGATGACTCTGTATTCCATGTAGTGAAGGCAGCAAGCCTGGAGTCTGTACAGGCAGAGCTGTCTCTGAATGTTTAATTGAGCAGTACTCACACTTTCTGCCTCTCTCTGCACCCAGAGATCAGGAATCTGAACCACCCTTCAGTCACATCTACAACCACAGTCACCTGACAGAACAGCAATGAACAGTCTAGACTGATTTGACAAGCTACAGAATGTGAGGAAGAAACTGAAAGCAACAGAGTGAAAAGTGATAAAGGAATAAGAGCCAGAACAAGCTACTGAGAGTATGACTGTCTGCCAGTTAAAATGATGGATCATTCCAATTAGACAGTCACCATAATATATTGGATAAAATATTAAAGTCACAAGATGGAATCATAGTAGTTTTCTCTACAAGTTTAATCTTGTCTTAATATCAGGGTGAATTTTGGTTTGAGTAGATTTTGTCACTTTTGTTTGAGACTGCTGTACTAACCTCCAGAATATTTTATATTGGGAATACTGTACAGTTTATTCATCTTATAGATGTTATTGCGTTTTTGCTTTAGCTCTGTATTTCCATCCTGATATTGTTTCTCCCAATGTACAAATTATTAAATTGATCGATAAAGTTGAATTTCTTGAGCATGAACAGAGGAAAGTCTGGTACAGTATATAAACATTCATTTATGTTTCTACTGCATATTCATGCAAGTTAAAGAGTTCAAAAGGTGCTTCAAAACAAGCATGATCCAGATGCCTTCTATTGACCACTCACTCCTCTCGTACTGAGCTACCTCCAGGAAAACATCAGCACCACAGACTCAAAACACCTGAAAATCAATTGCTCTGTTTCTTTCCTTTTTAAGCCACCATTTTCCATCAATGAGTCATTTCCTTGTTATTTTCCTCTTTGTGTACTATGTTTACTTCTGATAAATTATAGAAAAACACATCCAACCCAAGCTGGGAACAGATGCAGGATACAATGCATGATATGTAGAATTTAGTAAATGTCCACTGGGCCTCATGAAACATGAGCAGAACTCATTTCAGGTTAAATGATTTGTAAAAACCTTCTTCTATATATGTTATATTGAAGGGAATGTAAAACATTGCATTAAAAATGTTGCAGCAGCGATACCACTGTGCAAACACTTACTGTTTTTTGTTTCTCGTTTTGTGTATTCATTTATTATTTTTTTTAAAGGGATAGTTCACCCAAAAATGAAAATTACCCCATGATTTACTTGGCCTCAAGCTATCCTAGTGTATATCACTTTCTTCTTTCAGTCGAATACAATCTGAGTTCTATTAAAAAATGTCCTGGCTCTTCCAAGCTTTATAATGTGAGTGAATGGGTGTTCAGATTTTGAAGCCCAAAAAAGTGCATCCATCCATCATAAAAAGTGCTCCACAAGGCTCCGGGGGTTAATAAAGGCCTTCTGAAGTGAATCAATGCGTTTGTGTAAGAAAAATATCCATATTTATAACTTCCACTTACTGTCGTACACATGCTCACGTGACAGTGGCGTTCCAGCGGATGATGTAGGACGTTGGACATAGTGTAAGCTCTGTTGAGAAGTGACGAACGCAAAAGCGCAGAGGAGAGAGCAAAACAAAACACAGGTCATGAATTAGAAGTACAAAATGAGAATTTGTAAAGAAAAGTGTTGGAGGATTTCGATATAAGCCAAGAGGAGACTGGTTTTCCTTTGCTGTAAAAAAATCTTGGTTCTCACAAGACTAGCATATTCTCACCAGAGCTTACGCTATGCATACGTCATCTGCTTTTTAATATAAATCAGATTATATTCGTCTGAAATAAGAAAGTCATATATATCTTGGATGGCTTGAGTAAATCATGAGGTCATTTTCCTTTTTGGGTGAACTATCCCTTTAAGGTTTTATTTGTGTCCTCAACATTTGCAGTCAGTATAATCATGTATATTTATTTTCTTTCTCTTCGTCTCTCTCTCTCTCTCTCTCTCTCTCTCTCTCTCTCACTCACACACACACAAACACAATCTGCTGGGAGACAACTCCTGAAAGATCCATGATTAATTTGGCCCATTAACTGCCACTGCCAGGGGAGAGAAGGAGAGGGAGAAAGAGAGAGAGAGCAAAAAAAAAAAGTCTTACCCTCAGTGCTCACTTATAAAGAAAGAAAGCAAGAAACAAAAAATGAAAGGTCAAAGGTACAGTCCCATGTCCTCATCTTACCCTGCCCATCATCTGTCAGTCGTACTGTGAGCATCACACCAGTTGACCTTGCCTCGCTCACGTTTTTCTTTTCTTCTTTCTTCTCTTTTCCTCGCTCAGGGTCCCTTCTACTCTACACCTCCTGTTATGCTATGAAGCCAGTTTGACAGCTGCTCCCTCTGAAGTCATTCAACATTCTCAAACTTCCACCTGTCCCTCAAGCCACAGCTGTTTGACAACAGAGCCTAACGGAAAACTAGACTTAAAAAAGAGAGCGTGAGAGAGATGAAGGGAGGAGTCTGACCCTGACTGGATGAGATTCTAAATGACTAATACCAGGACGCATGCCAGGATGTCCAATTTGCTCTCCAAACCTACATTAGAGCTTAAAGCTGGAGGAGCACCCAAACATGTGCAGTATTTTCCTTGCCATGAGACACTAGGTCACACACTCATTTTGCATTTTCCTGCTCAGGGAAAAACAGAAGGGAACACGGGAATCTCTCATGTGGAGGCAGGGAATATCTCCCCAGAGACAGGAGCAGAGCGAGGCAAGAGGGATCTGACCACAGCCATGCAGCAGATGATCCACACGCATTCATTCGCTTGCTCACTCCTCTGTGGTGGTGTAAACAAAATTGTCATGTTGCTAAGCAACAGCCTGTCTTGGTATAGTGGTATACTAGAGTACAAGTGTGAAAGCAAACACTGGAACAAGCACACAGGCCATGTTCATTTGGGACTGGCAGCTTTATTTACTATTAGGGGTGACCCAAGCAGATCATATAATGTCTGAACAGATGACCAAAGTCAATAATTTTTTTTTTTTTTTATTTGCGTTTGTAAATCTGAACCAAATCCTCCTCCAAAGCATAATGGTTTGTGCACAATTTTAGCTGTTAAGTATGTGCATGAATCTGCACTTCAAATTTCCACCGGAAATAGTAGACCATCAGAGTAGCCTGCTTTTAGGATACACATTTCAACATACTATGATTTTGGACAAACTAATTCTACTCTTGAATAAGACGGATAGTATGCAAATTGGGATGCAGTAATACCCCCTTTTTCACTTCTATAGTATTCTATTCTATACATTTTTGGTAACAAAGTGTGAACTACTGGCTATGAAAAGTTTGTTGGAGAAGACAGTACTTTACAAAAATGGGCTGAATGCTTATGCACAATATGTAAAAATACATTTTTGGGCATTCATATTAAAGATGGACTTGGGTTAGCTAACGTGCTAAAGTTAGCAGCATATAGCAGTAGAGTAACATTCCTCAAGCGCTTTCATGATCAGAACTTTCAGGATTAATACCAAAACCATGTGTAGTTTAAAAATAAATAAAAAATCTATGGATAATTACATTATAGTACATTATTTGAGACATAGCTCAAGTGTTGCTTTGTTTGCTTTAAACTGAAAATTCTGTCATCATCTAGCACTCTCAAGTTAATTAAAACTGCTGTCTGTGGAACACAAAATAAGTTATTATCTGTAAAGTTCTTTTGCAATTTTGCAGTCATTTGAGGATTTGCCTCCCTTATACACTAAACAAAAACCAAACTACTAGACTAGCACGTCTCATGCTTGTATGAAGAACTACTCTCTACATGAGCCACCATGAGCAAAGATGACAGATTTCAAATCACATGCTTCTGGGAATCCTGCATCTAACTGAGCAAGTGCTCTAGAGATGAATGAGAATACTAACAGATAGGTATTATATATAGAACTTCATAGAGACGTCTATAGAGTAGCATTCCACTTCCACTTACAGCCTGAGGGTGGCAGTGTTCACACATAATCCATAGACCCACATTACTACAGTTTTGGGCTATATGTATACAGACTGAGGAATGTTAGGAAGTCACTTACTCGACCCTGTCACTGCTTACACACATTTTTGCCATACACAAGGAACCCATTGTCAATAAATATATAATCTGACATATAAGGCCAACACCAAAAAAAATAAATAAATAATAAACTAAACTGAAGGCACACGGATACTGCATTAGTTTAGCAATCCTCAAGCTCTTTCAAAATCAAGAAAAGGTAAAAAATACAAAAAATTGGTTTAAAGACCACAAATAAAGTCTCTAACAAAGGCTCTTCTAGAGCTGAATATTTCCCTGTTCCCTGCTCCACTGTCTTCAGAGAGTCGCTGTAAAGATTCAAATGAAGCTGCTAAATGAACCCACATGCATAATGAGCAGCATGAATAATTGAAAAGATGAAGTGAAAAACGCTGATCATACCCTAGCTCTGATGAACAAATGTAGCAGAACATTTGCCCAACTCTGACATTCTCAGTAATAATACACGTACATTTGCACAAACAGGGCCTCGTTCACGAAATACGAGTGGAACTAATTTGTGCTCTTAAAACACCCAATTCAATGCAACAATTTGTGCATCAATGGTTGCATGAACAGTTTATACAGGAATTCGTCCTGCTTGTGTTAATGACACCTAAAATGCATACACAAGTAACCAAAGTGCTCCTAAACCAACATCACACTTTTGTGTTGTGCAAAACAATTGAGCAGGAGACTGACTAGATCAAGCATCTTGATTGGTTTAGCCATGACCTTTAACCCCTGCTGATTGGTCGATGCTTGTCATCAATCACGAGCGAGTAGCTTGTAGCACATTATAATGGCTGGGAACTAGCGCTTTTTCCCGCGACGCACTAATGCATTACGGAGAAGCGTAAAAACGGAGAAAGCAGACATCGTAAACATACATCACACACACCTCCCACAGCCCCACATGACATTGACAGACCTTTTATATGCTGGCAAAGGAGAACGTGTGGGAAAATGGTGGCTCGCACAATGTGCACATGGTGTTTACACGCTCACATACACCAACACATCCAGAGACGCATTTAATACAACCACTTTCCTGGAGTACCACAAATCCACTAATATCCATGACCTTGGAGCAATTAGATGGCGATATGACATCAGCACAGTCCAATGGCATTTTTGGGGTCTAAAGTCCCCAAAGTCATCTCATCCTCACACACACGCCGCCCCTCATGTTACACATGGTATATTTAGAGCTGAACCAACTGCAATTCAAATCAGTCCTCTAACTCAACCTGATAGATGTCACCACGTTCATTATCTTGGACTCACTCACCCCTCTTTCCCCATGCACCCGTCATGTTTCCAGGAAGGAAAAAAAGCAGTAGAGTTTCACAAACAAGCACACCAAACACTGAAGTAAACAGCAAAGAACGCTTCCTACCGGCAATCCCGTCCAGCGCTAGAGGAAAGGGTGAATGCAAGAGAAAAGGAAGGGAGACTGAGAAAAACGTGCCTGCCTGTGTACGCCTCCGCTCTGCTCCACCAAATCAATTTCACACTCTCTCACCTCCCAGTCACCATGATGTCATTCATTCATCAGTTTGGCGTTGCCATGGAAACCCTGGCTGGCGTGGTTTTGGTTTGGCCGTTTCGTGACACTGTTTGTTTCTCGCATATCCTTGAGTGTATCCAACCCTCCCTCTCCATAAGGTGTAGTGTAGTCGCCCCCCAATCCTCTGTCAGCACATGAGTTGTGGATGTTGGGAGGCATGCAGGGGGTATCCTTGTTCAAAAGCTGGACTCTTTCAGGGGTAAAACCCCCGAGGCACTCAACCACTAATCAAAGCCCCCTACACTCCTTATGCAGGGTTGAGTCTCAACTTCAAAAACCCATGCGCACACAAATAGACTCCTCATTCTGACCCCACCTTATTGATTAGTCCAGTCTTTTCAGTCACCCACAAATAGACCACGAAGCCCCCCTGCAGCCATGTCTGGGTGCTCAGGTTAAGCTCCTACATTCTCCGCGAAGTCTCCAGTAATGAATAGTTAATGGAACTGCCCCCCTTCATTATGGTGCGCTCTCTGATAGTCTCGAGTCTGACCTTGGGGGATCTGCATCTTCATACAGACCCTGTAGTTCCTCATATTAATGATAGTCTGTAAAAAAAGATAAGAGACTCACCAGGAACCACCTCCCACCCATTTATTACTGTCTGGATCAGAATAGTCGCTATTGCTCTCAACTGGAATATCATCAGCCTGATTAATTCCTAGCAGAAGAGTAAATTACATGTTCTTGTGGAATAAAGGAAATTGATTCTGTAACCGTAAGGCCACTTTCCTTCACTGGTCCTACATTAGCGTAATATAATGTGGATAGCATTGACCTTGTTCAAAAACGAACTGGATGTCATTTTTCTATTCTTTATCTAAACAGACTTGGTTGTGGACAGTGAAGGCTTATTCACATTTCATGGCAGTCGAGCATTGTGAAGTGTCCTTCATTTGAAGTATTTACATTTCACTCTTATTTGACCCTGACCTTTTGACCCACAGCAAATGGCTGCATCTAATTATGCCTACTTCCCTACTATATAGTAGGTGAAAACAGTATTCATAAAACAAAAGGTATCCAGATGTTCTACTATTTTCAATGAGATTCTGAAGTGCACATCCAGTGGACACTTTACTATCCCATGAGGCCACAGGAGAGGATTTGTAAATGGCCGTGTAACAACGCAAGGTCACATGACAATGGCGATTGTGGTCACAATTTATTTTAAGGTCCAATTCTCATCAATATCAAACCATAAACTACAATTTTTGCCTCAATGAACTCCTAATTTGCTGCTTATTAATAGTTAGTAAGGTAGTTGTTAAGTTTAGTTATTGGGTAGGATTAAGGATGTAGAATATAGTCGTGTAGAATATGTGCTTTATAAGTACTAATAAACAGCCAATATGTTAATAATAGGCATGCTAATAAGCAACTAGTTAATAGTGAGAATTGGTCCCTATACTTGTCAGACCTGTGTCCTGTCTTGTCTTGTAGTTTTCTGTCTCGTGCTCCCCTAGACTTAGGTTTCCCTCTTGTATGCCCTTATTTGGTTTTTCCTGTTTCCTGTTCTTGATTAGTTTATTAGTTTTCAGCTGTGTTTTATTAATTATAATTTACCTGTGTATTTAGTTCCTGTCTGTTCAGTTCTGGCTCGTCTGGTCTACTCGTTACACTCCCTGTGTGTCTCAGTCCTGCCTTGCTTTGCCCTGGTTATATTGATTAAAGACTGTTTATTGAAGTTAATTCGTCGTCTCCTCGTTCCTCATTCCTCCCTGCTGTGTGCACCGTGACAGAAGACTAGACCTATACAGAAAGTGAGCGGCGCCTTTTATCACCCCATTTGTTTTCCGGTTTTTGAAAGTCTTTAGTTTTTCTGTTTTTTGTTTTCCCCCTGCGGCATGGATTTCGGTGCTCGCTCTCCCGCCCAAGCCCGCTAAAGCTAAGCATGGGAGTTTGGCGGGATCGCCGAGAGCGCTGCGAGTCCGCTGGCCGCTCATCAGTCAAGTTCACCGGCCATTCATCTGTCCAGCCCGTTGGCTGCGGCTAACCCAAGCCCGCCGGCCGATCCTCAGTCAAGTAAGCCAGCCGCTCATCTGTCAAGCCCACCGGCTGCAGCTAACCCAAGCCCGCCGGCCGCTCATCATTCAAGTTCGCAGGCCGTTCATCTGTCCAGTCCGCCGGCTGCAGCTAACCCAAGCCCGCAGGCTGATCCTCAGTAAAGTAAGCCGGCTGTTCATCTGTCAAGCCTGCCGGCTGCGGCTAACCCAAGTCCGCCGGACACTCATCAGTCAATTTCGCCGGCCGATCCAAAGTCAAGCTGCCGGCTGCAGCTCCCTCAAGCCCGCCGGCCTTTCCGAAGTCAAGCCGCCGGCTGCGGCTCCCTCAAGCCCGCCGGCCGCTCCACCGTCAAACCCGCCGTCTGCGGCTCACTTCAGTTCCAAAGTTCGCTCCATGGATCCAGTTCACCAGTTTCGGCCAGGAGTGCCGTTCCTAGGGTGGCTAATAGGATCAGGTCGTAGAGGCTGGGGCGAAGGATGAGGCCACGGCCACGAAGACCGCCTGCCATGGCCTCCAGAGCTCCCAGCTCTGCCATGGCCTCCAGAGCTCCCAGCTCCGCCATGGCCTCCAGAGCTCCCAGCTCCGCCATGGCCTCCTGAGCTCCCTGCTCCACCATGGCTCCGGAGTCCCCTGATCCGTCCTGGAGGCCTCCCCCGTGTCTATCCTGAGGGGCCTCCAGAGTGCCCACCCCCCCTCCCCGTTGGATGTTAGGAAGCAAATGGACGTGCCTTCCGGGAGGGGAGGGGGGAGTACCGTCAGACCTGTGTCCTGTCTTGTGTTGTAGTTTTCTGTGTCGTGCTCCCCTAGAGTTAGGTTTCCCTCTTGTATGCCCTTATTGGGTTTTTCCTGTTTCCTGTTCTTGATTAGTTTATTAGTTTTCAGCTGTGTTTTATTAATTATCTAGAATTTACCTGTGTATTTAGTTCCTGTCTGTTCAGTTCTGGTTCGTCTGGTCTACTCGTTACACTCCCTGTGTGTCTCAGTCCTGCCTTGTTTTGCCCTGTTTATTTTGATTAAAGACTGTTTATTGATGATAATTCATCGTTCCTCCCCGCTGTGTGCACCGTGACAATACTAAGTGTTACAGTGAATGTATGAAGTATGTCCAGATTACGTTCATACTACACATGTTCATACTATAGAGAGTATGTGAGCCATATATGCAATGATATACTGTTTGTCGACTTAATTATGTAATATGATCATTAATGTATTTAGATTGTATGTTATGTATATTAGCTAATACTAAGTTATAAAACATATTTTGTACTAGCTTAACATACTGTTAGCCTGTTGGCTTATTACATCTCATTTAACAGTACCTTTGATCAGTTGGTAGGAACGTCTCGGTTACGTAGGTAACCATCGTTCTCTGAAGGAGGGAACAGAGACGTTACGTCATAGTGACTGATGTAAATGGGATCTCGCCCAAGAGCCCAATCACCTTCGAGTGTTAACAAAACAAGCCAATGACAGTTGGCGTGCGTGCTTTGCCACAGGCACCCCGCAGCGCGGGTATAAAAGGAGAGTGTGTGCAGACGCACATCAGTTTTTTGCTGAGGAGCCAAGACTGTGTGCCCCGGCCGTACAGCGCTGGTACAGCAACTGTGGCGACGGGACGTAATGTCTCCGTTCCCTCCTTCAGGGAACGAGGGTTACCTACGTAACTGAGACGTTCCCTTTCAGTCAGTCACGTTCGACGTTACATCATATTGACTGACGTAAATGGGATCCCTATGAAAACCCCACTATTGCTGACCCCCTCCAGTGCCCTGCGGAAGCCGGCAAGTCCCCCCACACCAGTTGAGACAGAAGATAGGACAGGGCTTAGGCAGAGATGACAGCCACTGCTGTTCTGTACAGTAGATATTGGATAACACTGGGAAAGCGTACTCCAAGTAGGGGAATGCTACGGAAGCCACATCCTGCGTAAGGAGGTATCATGTGGACTGGCCAAGGGCATTACTACATATGGAAGTCTCTGAGGTAGACTCAGCCAGCCTGGGGTGAGATTAATACACAGCAGAAACGGCAGAAGGTCTCTGCCAGGGAAAGACACGGGCTCACCGTGAGGGGGCCGTACCGTAGAAGAACATGTGGGATCGCCCGAAGGGGAATCACTACGCACGGGCACCTAGCCCAGCACAAGGGCTGACCTTGGGCAACACACGAGTGCTGGACCTTGCGTCTGGCGCTCGGCTATGCCTGACTGCCGAGGGTACGGGAGGAACTTCAACAGTGTTTGCCAAGGGGAACTGAACTGAGAAGCAATAAGGTGCATGTATCCAGTCCATAGAGGGGAATGGATGTGATATGATTGACACCGAGCGGGTCCGGTGTTACTGGCCATCTGAGGCAAGTACACAGAAGGACACGGGCTCTACACGGAGATTATAAAATCTCGCAAACGTGTTAGGTGTCTCCCAGCCAGCAGCTCTACAAATGTCTGCTATCGAGGCACCCCGCGCCAATGCCCAAGAAGATGCCACACCTCTCGTAGAGTGTGCTCTTACACCAAGGGGGCGCAGTGAGCACTGGGCCTGGTATGCCAAGACTATAGCCTCCACTATCCAGTGGGCAAGTATCTGTTTGGAGACAGCCTTTCCCTTCTGCTGTCCTCTGAAGAAGACAAAGAGCTGGTCTGAGGTCCTGAAGCTCTGCGTGCGGTCCCGTAAACGCACAAGGCGCAGACGGGAAAGAGCAGAGCAGTGGCTGGGTCTGCCTCCTCCCGGGGCAGCGCTTGCAAGTTCACCACCTGATCCCTAAAAGGCGTGGTGGGAACTTTGGGCACATATCCAGGCCGGGGTCTCAGGACAACACGAGAGTCAGCCGGTCCGAATTCTAGGCACGAATCGTCGACCGAAAATGCCTGCAGGCCCCCTACCCTCTTGACCGAGGCCAATGCAGTGAGGAGCACTGTCTTTAACGACAGAAACTTAAGCTCTACTGACTGCAGAGGCTCGAAGGGCTCCTTCTTCAAGGCCGACAGGACCAAGGGGAGATCCCAAGAGGGTACCAGATGAGAGAGTACCTCTGAGGAACCTGATGAGGAACCTGATGACCAAGTCGTGTTTCCCCACAGACTTGCCGTCTACTGCATCGTGATGGACGATCGACATTCACTTTGAGGGTGGAGGGACGCAGCCTTCGCTCCAACCCATCTTGCAGCAAAGAGAGCAGGACCCTGATCGGGCATCTACGGGGCTCTTCCCGGCGGGAAGAACACTAATTGACGAACAGGTTCCACTTCAGCCTGTAAGCATGTCTTTTAGACAGGGGTCTAGCTGAAGTGATGGTGTTCACTAGCCCACCTAGAACCTCCACGTCCCGTCCAGGGACCATACATGGAGATTCCACAGGTCTGGACGCGGGTGCCAGAGGGTGCCCCCTCTCTGAGAAAGGAGATCCCTCCTCAGAGGAATTTGCCAAGGAGGGGCTGTCGCGAGGAGCATCAGTTCTGGGAACCAAGTCCGATTGGGCCAGTATGGCGCAACTAGGAGGACCTGCTCCTCGTCCTCCCTGAGCTTGCACAGTGTTTGTGTGAGAAGGCTCACTGGGGAAAATGCATATTTGCGTAGGCCCCGAGGCCAGCTGTGTGCCAGCGCATCCATGCTGAGGGTTCCCTCGGACAGGGAATAGAACAGCCGGCAGTGGGACGTGTCCGGGGAGGCAAACAGGTCTACCTGAGCTTCCCGAAGCGTCTCCAAATCAGCTGGACTGTCTCGGGGTGGAGTTGCCATTCTCCCGGATGAGTGGGCTGACGTGAGAGCTCGTCGGCTGCACGATTGAGCTCACCTGGGACATGAACGGCGCGAAGCGACCTCAGATGCTTCTGACTCCAAAGGAGGAGATGGCAGGCGAGTTGCGACATGGTGGTTGATGTACGCAACGGTCGCAGTGTTGTCCGTATGGACCAGCACGTGTTTGTCATGTAGCAGCGATTTGAAGCGGCGCAGAACAAGCCAAACTGCTAGCAACTCAAGGCAATTGATATGCCACTGCAGTCGGGGCCCTGTCGAGAGCTGCACTCTCCCGCAGCTGCACGCCCATTGTACATAGCTCCCCAGCCCATGGCAGAGGGATCTGTTGATACAACAACATGCCTAGATACTTGCACTAGGGGAACTCCCGCCCGAAGAAAAGCAAGATCCGACCACGGGCTGAAGGTCTGACGGCAGCACGGAGTGACTGAGACCCGGTACATGTCGCGTCGCCATGCCAGACCTGCATCGCAATAGCGCGCTCGACTGGAGGGGATCTCCACATGCCCTTGGGCCGCTCCACCATCGAGGGTGGTGAGGACGGAGGAAGCGCTAGGTCTGTTTCGGGCAGAAAAAGGTGCCTTCCAAGACCTAGTCACCTCTTGATGCACTTCCGGGAAGAATGGAACTGGAGGCGGCTGCCAGTGATCGACCTGCGCTCCTAGGAACCAATCATCCAGCATCAAGCGTTCGGGAGAAGGAGGAGGCCTCCAATGCAGCCCGACGTTCTAGGCGACCTGGGAGAGCATAGCAGTCAGCTCTGAATCTGACTCGGGCAATGCCACTCTTCCTGACGGAGGCAGGGCAGCCGAATCGTCATCTCCAGAGCCTAGCTCGTCCCCCGATGCAGTAATCGACATCCTGTCGTCTGCTGGTGCTCCGAATGAGATGCTGGGCCCCGCTCTGTCCGAGGATCCAGCGAACTCGTCCGGAAACACCTGAGAGTGCGAAGTGCAGGAGGAATGAGAGGCTCGCGGAGACGCACTCGTTGGGGAAGCTCTCACCGTGATCCTCAGATCACCCTGACCATGAGTCTGCTGTGAGACGGAAGAACTAGAACGGGGCATGGCAAGGGGGATACCCCCTCATTTGACAAGGAGGTATCTGGACTGCAACATCGCGATGGTCATGTCCCTGCAATGAGAACATGACTCATCCACAAGCGCTGCTTCAGCGTGCTGATAGCCCAAGCACGAGACACAGCGATCGTGACCGTCTGACGAAGCCAGGAAGCTGAAAAGGCTGATGTGCGTCTGCACGCGCTCTCCTTTTATACCTGCGCTGCGGGGCGGGGTGCGCGTGGCAAAGCACGCACGCCAACTGTCATTGGCTTGTTTTGTTAACACTCGAAGGTGATTGGGGTCTCGGGTGAGATCCCATTTACATCAGTCACTATGACGTAACGTCGAATGTGACTGACTGAAAGGGAACCTGCAAATAATAACATGCAAAGTAATGAATTTTAAATCTAAATCCAGATAATCAGAATCAGAAAGAGCTTTATTGCCAAGTATGTTTGCGCATACAAGGAATTTGTTTTAGTGTCACAACTTCCAGTACACAGAGACAACAACACACAGATAATAAAAAATAAGATGTGAACAAACACACACACACACACACACACACACACATATATATATATATATATATATATAATAAAAATAAAATAAAATAAAAATAACCAATAATAAATTGTATGTACAGGTGTGCTATAGATAAAATAGAATAGAAATAGTATAAAAGAATAAGAAATAAGATGAAGGATGTACTAGGATGTAGGGTGATAAATAAATATCAGGTTATTGCAAATATTTTTATTGCACAGTGGGAGAACATTTAACTGTTCATGAGGTAGATTTCCTGGGGAAACAAACTGTTCTTGTGCCTGACGGTCCTGGTATTCGGTGCTCTGTAGCGCCGACCAGATGGCAAAAGTTCAAAAAGGAGATGGCTTGGACATGAGGGATCCAGAGTGATTTTCTGAGCCCTTTTTCTCACTCTGGATGTATACAGTTCTTGGAGGTTGGGCAGCGGAGCACCAATGATCCTTTCAGCAGACCGGACTGTACTCTGTAGTCTTCTGATTTCTGATTTTGTAGCCGAGCCAAACCAGACAATTACTGAAGTACACAGGACAGACTCAATGACAGCTGAGTAGAACTGTGTGAGCAACTCCTGTGGCAGGTTGAATTTCTTCAGCTGGCGAAGGAAGTACAACCTCTGCTGGGCCTTTTTAGCAATGGAGTCTATGTGAGTGTCCCACTTCAGGTCCTGAGAGATGGTGGTGCCCAGGAACCTGAATGTCTCCACTGCAGCCACAGTGCTGTTCATGATGGTGAGTGGGGGGAGTGCAGGGGGCTTTCTCCTGAAGTCCACGATCATCTCCACCATTTTGAGCGTGTTGATCTCCAGGTTGTTATAACTGCACCAGATAGCCAGCTCTTCAACCTCCTGTCTGTAAGCAGACTTGTCACCATCCTGAATGAGGCCGATGACTGTGGTGTCGTCTGCAAACTTCAGGAGCTTGACAGAGGGGTCTTTAGAGGTGCAGTTGTTGGTGTACAGGGAGAAGAGCAGTGGGGAGAGAACATAGCCCTGAGGGGCACCAGTGCTGATGGTGCAGGAGTTGAATGTGAATTTACCAATTCTCAATAGCTGTTGCCTATCTGTCAGAAAGCTGGTCATCCACTGACAGATAGAGCTAGGGACAGAGAGCTGGGTTAGTTTGGTCTGCAGGAGTGTTGGGATGATGGTGCTGAAAGCAGAGCTGAAGTCTACAAACAGGATCCTCACATAAATCCCTGGTCTGTCCAGATGTTGCAGGATGTAATGCAGTCCCATGTTGACTGCATCATCCACGGACCTGTTTACATGGTAAGCAAACTGCAGGGGGTCCAGTAAGGGTCCAGTGATGTCCTTCAGATAATCTAACACCAATCTCTCAAAAGACTTCATGACCACAGACATTAGAGCCACCGGTCTGTAGTCGTTAAGTAGTCCGTTAGTCGTTGTTATCTTGGGTTTCTTTGGGATGGGGATGATGGTGGACTGTTTGAAGCAGGCAGAGACTTCGCACAGCTCCAGTGATCTGTTGAAGATCTGTGTGAAGATGGGGGCCAGCTGGTCAACACAGGTTTTCAGACAGGCTGGTGTGACACCGTCTGGGTCTGGTGCCTTTCTTCTCTTGTTTTTTTTCTGAAGACCTGACGCACATCATCTTCACTGAACTGAAGTGGGGGAGAGGGGGGTTGCAGGAGGTGTTAATGGTTGTGTGGAGAGATGTTTGGAGCGGGTGTGGGGTGTTAGACTGGGAGTTTCAAATCTACAGTAAAACTCATTCAGGTCTTCAGCAAGTCGTTGATTGGCCTCAGTGCTGGGGGATGGTGTCTTGTAGTTGGTGATGGCTTTCAGACCTTTCAGAAAACTGGTGCTCTAGCTTTTTAGCGTAGCTCCTCTTAGCCACTCTAATCTCCTTATTCAGTGTGTTTCTGGCCTGATTGTACAAGACTCTGTCCCCTTTCCTGTAGGCGTCCTCTTTGGCCTGAAGAAGATGCCTGAGTTTTGCTGTGAACTATGGCTTGTCATTATTGAATGTTAAATGAGTCCTGGTAGGGATGCATAAATCCTCACAGAAACTGATATATGAAGTTACAGTCTCTGTGAGCTCGTCCAGATCGTTGGTGGCAGCTTCAAAAACACTCCAATCAGTGAGGTCGAAACAGTCTTGTAATGCCCGCTCTGTTTCGTCAGTCCATCTCTTTAGAGTCTTTACTGCAGGTTTAGCAGATTTAAGTTTTTGCCTGTAAGGTTGTATAAGATGAACCAGGCAGTGATCAGAGAGCCCTAAAACTGTCCATGGGACAGAGTGATATGCATCCTTTATTGCTGTGTAACAGTGATCCAATATATTACTGTCTCTGGTGGGACATGTAACACGCTGTCTGTATTTTGGTAGCTCACGGGAGAGATTTGCTTTATAAAAGTCCCCAAGAATGATAAAAACAGAGTCCGGGTGTGGTTGCTCAGTCTCTGTGATCTGATCAGCGAGTTTCTGTAAAGCTGAGCTCACGTGCGCTTGCGGATGAATGTAAACATTCACGAGAACGAATGAACAAAACTCCCATGGCGAATAGAATGGCTTACAGTTAATGAAAAGTGCTTCTAGATCTGGGATGTGTTTCCCAAAAGCATCGTTAGCTAACTATGGTCGTTAGTTCCATTGAACTCTATTGGTAACGACAGAACTTGCGACCATAGTTGCTTTGGGAAATGCACCCCTGGACAGCACATTATCTTTAACACTGTAATGTCTGTACACCACCTTTCGTTGATGTAGAAGCATGTTCTGCTGCCGCGCGATTTCCACATTGATTCTGTGTCACGATCCGCTCTGAACAGCTGTAAGCCCAGCAGATGTAGCGCGCTGTCCGGAATGGCGAGATTCAGCCAGGTTTCCGTGAAACACAGAGCAGCAGAGTGTGAAAAATTCTTATTTATCCAGGAAAGCAGAGGGAGTTCGTCCGTTTTGTTGGGTATAGAGCGGAGATTTGCCAGGTGAATGCTAGGCAGCGCCGTTCTAAATCCGCGCTGTCTGAGCTTCACGAGCGCGCCGGCTCGCTACCCCCGTCTGCGCATCCTGAAGCGTTTGATCAGCTCAGCTGCTTCGCCAACTACAACGTTCAGCAAAACGTTTGAAGAAACGAAATTAGAAGACCGTGTGGTGTCTTCTGCCGAATGTTCAGCAGTTCACCCCTGGTAAAATTGATTGTGTTTGACAAACAAAAAACAGGAAAAACTAACAAAAACAGTAAAAAATCTGGAGAGCAAAACACTGAGGTTGCCGTTTGCGGCGTCATCTTGAAACGCAAATGTAATGTAACCTGTTGTACAATACAGAAGGCTGATTGGTGCTAACACACTGCAACAGAACTGATAGCTTACTTGCTATAATTACAAACGGCTATCCTAGGTAAACCCATCAGACCCATGGACCTCTTTATTCATGACATCAGAAAATTTGCATGACTTATGAAATGTCATACGCGCAATGAGTAAGTTTGTGATTTCCACACATGATATTCCCTCACACGTTTAGAGGTCATTTAGAATATACAGCAAATTCCAAGTTCTGTCATGAAACTCTAGATGACACAGGCTGATCGTTCTTTAATGCAGACTGATGATATTCACCGTATTAAACTCGGCACAAGCTGTTGGTTCATATTGCTTATGCAGCCAATTAGCTTACTGCTTTACATTTAAATAGCTGGTTAGCAATCACTTTAGCAGTTCACAGCACTCTTTCACAGTTCCTCTGAAACCCTCCACCTTCCCCAGCTCCACCTATATAGATCTGCTGCGGGTTATTATTGTTATTTGTGCAGCAGCAGTATGTCTTAAATACTCACAGCACTGTAACGGTGTATGTATTGGCAGTAGCAAGTTCCTGGACTTGCTTTGCAGTAGCAGCAATAATCTACAACAACAGCAATAACCAAAAGCAGCATCAATTCAGCAGTGTAGCAGATCTATTCCCCCAAAACCAAATACATTAACATTGGCATGTATATTACCTTTCTAAAATCTTCAGAGAGTCGTCATGACAGAACTGGAAATATTTTCAAACTGTCATGACAACTTTACGAATAGATCTTAAATGCGTCATAATTTATTCTTAATTATTCATATTCCTGTATTTGCATTATTGTTTTATTTATTTTTAATACACTCTCATCCCTTTGCAAGCTGTCATCTGATCCTTCAACAACTCCTTTTTTTCTTTCTTTGAAGAATCAAAGACTTCTTTCTCTTTTAAGCTTACAAATATGATGTTTTCACTGTGAAACTATTAATACCTTCTGCTTTCTTGCTACCTAGCAACCTCTGTTATGCTAACTGTGTGAAGATGACCAAAATCACCTCTGACGTTAGCTGTCTGACAGAGGTATATTAGTATATTAGTATATAGCCTAATTTAATGTATCACATGATAATTTCCAGGATGTTCCCATATACTTTTGTTTTGTAAGAGAAAGTCTCCATTGCATCAAAGTTTGAGAACTGAGTGATGTATTACTGGATCATCGATACCTACAATCTGCTTTATTACACTCGCAGACAGGTAATCAAACAAAGCTCTTTGTCCTGCTGTCACCAAAACTGAATAAAGTGCAGGCTAACAATGTATGGATGAGAGAGCATGCCATAACAAATGGTGTGAGGCAGAGAGATGAAAAGATTTAAAACCAAGAAGCATTACGTTTGCTTTTTATTTTTAATAAATTATCCAATGTTGTGGTCAGTCTGACTCGACCGGCCCTCTATTGGTTTTCTTATGTCATAATCATTCTGTCAAGAAATGGTTTACGTGTATTTAGTAGCCTGCCACTGATCATATATAATCGAATAGACTCTCACATTTGATATGAGCAGGAGTTTGTATGAGAACATATTACGTGATCATACCTACAGTCAGGATGAAAATGATCTTGTAAGTGACACACTGAGCCTGTGATGAGTTGTGTAAAGTGCACATTGACATGACATAAAACAAAAAACTGATTGTCTCTGCACAGGGTGACAAGCTTTAGACTTTAGTTTGAACCTGGCATAAAGAAAAAAGAAGTCTACATCAAGTGCATGAACATGCTCTATTTTAGAGACAAGAACTGTAGAACTCAAACTTTGCCTTTCTTTGAAGTGTGATAAGGGTACAAAGCTCTGATGTATTTTGGGTTTTACTTTGCCTAATAATAAATTAATGAATGAATGCGTTTTTACAAGGTAAACATATTATAATCAAAGTCCCTTTAAAGTAAAATAAGTTTTAAGCTCTATTTGCAATGACACTGAACAGCTATTTCAGGCAAGTCCAACTCCTGTCTATTTGGGAATGGGGAAATACTGAAATTTAAAAAACGGATACATAATTGTTGTTTCTTATGCTCAAATAGTTTTACAAAGCGTGTATTCACCAACTGGCGACTGGCTCATTTATTTAGAAGGCGGGACTTATTCCACCTTACTGTGTTTTGCACTTTCTCATATTCATAGTAATAATAGTAAACTGTCTTGGTTTACAGTCTTTGCTATAAGCATTCACTAAAATGCCATTTACTGTATATTCAAGACATGAGATTTATTCATGACCTTGAATACCAGTAATGCATGTGTGCTTGTCGGAAGTATTTCTGTCACAAACAAGCTAGTGTACAAATTACCTTCAGCAAGGATCCCCTCATGGTTTCTCCTCTCGCAGACTGAGCAAACTGTGAAACTGTGAAGTTACTTGACAGTTTTGCAAGGAAACTGCAAGACGATCACAGCAAGCAGTGGCAAAGCCTGATAGGTCATTCAGACTTCTTACATGACATGTAAACAAAACTCATTTGTCCATCAATTCTCATCTAGCGTACCAGTGCTGCGCCTCTGAAACCAATAATACAACAGATTCTGTCTCTCAGTAGTGCATGAATGAATAGTTATATACTAAATTGGCTGGTTAAATTAGATTCAGTGTTCTTCATAGTGAGATAATGTCCTCCCAGGACAGTGTTTATGAAATTGATGACCATAAATCTGAACCTCAATGGGAATGGAACAGTGTATTATATGAAAGCTACAGTCAAAGCACTGCTTGGGGGAAAAAAACACTACAAAATGGTGAGAAGAGATATAACGGAACAAAAGTAGGTCAGATACACATCTCAACCAACCCACAGCAGAGCAAAAAGACATCAAATAACAACGGATTGTAGGAGAGCAGGAGCTGAAGCTCAGAGATGTGAATGATTTATGAATTGATGCTGATCAGTAGCTTCGAGCTTCACATTCTCCCAGCTAAACACGACCAGAGAGAATAGTATCTCCTATAAAGATAATTCCCTGGATCCTACATTCTCAAGGGTTCACATTCCTGAGACTCTTGTTCATAAGCACTTGTTGAGTTAAAGAAAATTAAACCCTGTTGGATTCATCTGGGTTCAGAGTGTTCATTAAGGGGGCACTTACACAACACTGTTTTCAACTAAAACCTGAAAACTTTTTATGGGGTCTGACCATTCATTTACAAGACAACAGGGGCCTGAAAGTGCAAACGGTAACACTTTATTTTACAGTGTCCTGGTTACACCTGTTACATGTACAATAAATTATGCATAATTACATGCAAGTAACCCTAAGCCAAACCCTAATCCTTACCCTAACCATATAGTAAGTACATGTAGTTAATTAATATTACTCAGTACTTAAATGTATAATTACACTGTAACAAGGACACCAAAAAAAAAAAAAAAAAAAATCGTGTACTTTTGAAAACGTGTTTTAAAATGCAAGTTTTTGAAAACAACACCATTATTGTTTCTGTGTAAACTACAAAAATGTGAATTTGTGAAAACAGTAATTTCATGCGCTTTCTTTACAAAGTAACATCACCAACTATTGGTCTAGCATGCATAATACAGTGTTTTTAGTCGTTTTCACAAATCCGTATGCAAAAATTTAAATGTTTTCAAAAATACAAATGAAAAACATTTCTGTTTTTTGGTACATTGTTGTTGTGTAAGCATACCCTAAGTGTTTAATTGATGGTGGATTCTTCCTGCAGCCAGGAGCTGTTTTTACCCTTCAACTTGTGTAAATTGAAATTGCGAATTGAAAATATGCCCAATGGAAACGCGTCAATTTTGCAAAAACCCATATTTAGCAAAAAAAGCTTTTGCGCTTGCATGAGGTGTTTTTTTCAGGCAATTCGAAAAAGGAATATTTCACAAAACTGCAATGGAAACAGTTTTTTTTTTTTTAATTTACAGGTCATCTGGTGCACTTAAAAATCACAAAATCATTCTTTAATGTACTATAACATCCAAGAAACACTTCATACATATTCTCTCTCAATTATGAGGGGCTTTCATTGCCATTAATGCTTGGATAACCCCTTATTTACACTGAACACGTCTGCGGCTCTGACATGGCCACCAGAGCTGATTGCAGCCACTCTAGTCAATGCTTGTGTTTAGCAGCCATACGATGGCACATTTCAGAAGGCCACGTTAAAATGCCAAAGCGCAGTGTAGTGATCAGGTAATGAAAAGTTCTACACACTGCCCACTTGAGCACTTTGGCCAAATACAGAAAATATGTCATAAAAGTAGTAAGTGGTCAAGTGCAAAGGCCGCAAGTGTGGGTATTTGGACAAGCCAAATGGCTAGTGCGGTGGCTGCGATATACATAAACCTACCAACATCTGTCACCATGACTTATCGCAAGAGGAAAAGATTAAGCTTTAGTCGCATAACATCGGTTAATGGAAACGCCGTCATTTCGCAATAGTTTTTTATCAACATTTATAAAATATCGCAAACATTTTGCGCAAATCTGTAATGGAAACGCACCTAGGGTTTGCAACAGTGTGGAATACGAACTTCCAAAGTCTCTACAGACAGCAACCGGTGAAGCTGTAATGCGAATATTTCTTCATTTACAGTATAAAACTTGAAATGTAGATGGATAGCTGACATATTTTGCAGTAGCATGCTACATTCCATCTCAAATTTATCACACCACAGGACCAATTAAAATGACCGTAAACTTCAAGTAAATAGTCACACTTAAAGGAAATCAGTCACAGCAGTTAAAATATACACCATCCCTTAAATATATTACTATAAAATTTTATGCTAAGAAAAATATGTTGACAAACCAGTCTGGATAACGAGGGTAGCAGTTTACTGTTTTTATGGCAGTACCTGATTAGAAATGAAAATAAATAAAACAATTACTAAACTAATTTTTAAGAAATTACTAAAAAAAATCCCAAACATATCCTCATTATACATCAAGAGCTATAAATTGTCAAATTTAGCTTTTCCCTGTTTATTTCACTTGCAAGAGCAACCTGTTAGCATACTATCTTAACATGCCGTTAGCAGATTAGACTGCTGTTTTAGCAGGCTAATCCGAACTCATTAGCCTAGCAATTAGCCAAACTACAAGCTCATAACTGATATCTTCTACAGTCAAGCTCTCCTTTAGGGAGTTAGCTAAAAAATATCAAACTAAAGATATTTAATATGCAGTTTCAATTAAATTAATAATTTAAGTAAACTATGTGATTTGAAACCATTAATGTAGTGAATAGAAGTAGCTTGATACTAGAAAAGCTTCTGTCTTCTAAAAGTAGCTGAGCTAGTTAGTTACTCCTCAGCACTGTCACTAGTTAGATAATCTCAAATAAACCTAAAAAAAAAAAAAAAAAAAAAAAAAATTTCTAAGCCCTTGTTTGTTTACACAGGTGTTCCACAGTCAAGAAACAATGATGATTATTTTATGATTATTTATGATAGTCTATATTTTGTAGATGGGTACTGAATGGCCAAATGAAAACTCCCTGTTCACTCATTCATTACAAACAGAAATTCTGCAGCAAGCTGTTTTGCCGCATCAGTAGTCTGCAAAACGCACCGCATCACCTATCAAAAACCAATTTCTGTCATTAAACGCCAGAACGCTGATATATGACTGGAGGAATATTGGCTTCCTGTCAGCATTTTAATGAGAAGATGAAGTCTTTAAGGCAATATGATTGGACAAGCTCTAGGTTTGTAATAAAAAAAAAAAAATATATATTTCTGGCTCTCTCAGTTCAGGTTGGTGTCAGCTCTAATGCAAAGACACAGCAACCAAAAGTCGATCATTTCAAAAAGAGTTTGTGATTTTCAGTGGTATGAGTCACACGGTATATCAGGACTATTGTCCTGATATCATAAAATATGTGTGAATGCCACATACATGAAATGTAAGAGAATGTGAAATGCTGCTCAGTAAAATCTAATCAGCACATTCATCCCATAATTCCAAGCGTCTCTTGTTCCTTGTCAGTGTCTGATGTGTGATAAGGGTTTGTGTTTTGATTTGTTGCAGCGACACGCTCCATCTCATGCAAATGCCTTGATCTCTTGCCCTGCTGTTATGTGACAGGATTGATTTCTCTGCTGTTTTTGTTACGGCTGCGCATGGGACGGTGCTGGAAAAGGTGAGCGTAGATCTCTGTTATTGTTTCAGATCTAAAAGGATATTCCATCATATTATGACAGACTTTCTCCAAGTATGCTAATGCATTTTATGTCACCAGATAGTTCACTGACCAATGAGATTAAATGTCACTACAGGCTGAGAGGACTTCATTTCACATCATGAAGATTAGAAACGCAGCTATAGTACTTTTGAGAAAAAACGGCAAGACTGAGAGGGCGATCATACACAAATTCTTACAGTTTCTTCAAAATCCCCCCTCTGAATAAGATGACAAGAGAAGAGTGATAGATCTGTCACACTGAAACTCATTTTCTGAGGATAAAGCTGTTCTACAGGAATAGGATATTTTATTTCTGTGAGTCATGCAGCTCTTTCTTCATACAGAACACAAATATAAAAAAGTACCATAAAAGTATAAATGTAGTCTGTTCAACTCATGCGCTATTTTCTAAGTGTTTTGAAGGCATATAATAGCTTTATGTAAAGAACAAACTGAATAATAAATAGTTTTTCATTGGAAAACCTTTGGCATTACAACATGAAGGACATAGGAATATTATTATCATGAAATTATATGCTGGGGTATAACTTTAAGACTAGATACATTATGTTGGGGTATGAATCAGTTTGAACAACCACAATAATTTTAGTCACATTATATTTTTATGTAGATATTTTAAACACCTAACCTGACCCTTAACCCTAAACCTAATAAACATCTCAACAATATAAAACACATAATATGAAGATAAAATAAAGGCACAATCATTTTTTAAATATCCTTGTAATAACAAAAACATTACAGCATTTTTTAAAGTGAATTTCTGTCAACCACAGCCAGTGATTTTTTTTTTTTTTTTTACAGTGCATTCATTCATTCATTCATTCATTCATTCATTCATTTATTTATTTTTCATTCAATTACTGTCAGACCTGTGTCCTGTCTTGTGTTGTAGTTTTCTGTCTCGTGCTCCCCTAGACTTAGTTTTCCCTCTTGTATGCCCATATTTGGTTATGTTCCTGTTCCTGTCTTTATTGTTTCATCATTAGTTTATTAGTCCCCACCTGTGTTTGATTAATTATCTAGTTTTATCCTGTGTACTTAAGTTCCTGTCTGTTCAGTTCTGTTTCGTCTGGTCTACTCATTACACTCCCTGTGTGTCTCCATCCTGCCTTGTTTTGCTCTGTTGTTTGGGATTAAAGACTGTTATTTTGAAGTTTACCTCTCATCTCCTCAATTCCCTTGTTTGCACTGTGACAATTACATATTCGTTTCATTGTTTGTTTTGTGTTTTTTTTTTTTTTTATGTTGTTGAGGTAAAGTGATTAGGTTTAGTGGTGGGATCATTTAGGTTCTAAAAAAAATAACTATTTTATAATATTTATTTATAATATTTAATTTCCAGATACAAGAAAAGCTGATAAAATGCAAAGAATTGAATGTGCAATCAATCGAATACATTATTTTTATTTATTTGTTTATTAACAGAAGAATGGGTACATTTTAGGCATCAAAATGATCAAGATATTTTGAGAAACTAGGATTATGATCATAACAACACTGATGCCCTTCACTTCAGTCTATTGATGCCAAAGGTTTCTCACTGAAAGCATTGAAACACACATCAGGTAAACACAAAAACTGCATTATTTGATGCAATGGGAGTGAGAACAGGCAGCCATTGAAATGAAATAATGCCATATGGGTTTGCAATGACCCGAGGGTGAGTAAATAATGACTTTCGTTTCATTTGTGGGTGAGCGACTCCTTTAATGTTTGATTGTCTGAGTAGCATCTAACATGTCACTCACCTGGAGAGTGTGAGAGAGAAGCAGAAACAGCTGAAGAGACCAAGAGAGCAAGACTCTAGAAACAAAATATGAATATGATTGTGCCTTTTGTGTGACTATTATCTTCCCACTAACCATCTGTTCTTTCATAGCAGTGAATGTTCATTGCTCTGCATGTGTGTTGGGCTTGAGTGGTCTTCTCCAGTCGAGCAGCACAGATCTGGCCAGATCACAACATGCAATGAACATGTACAGAAGACAGACGTATCCCAAATCTCATGATCCCCCCTTTATTCAGTCAGATATGGCTCTTCTGCTCTCTACCCATCTGTTTCATGAACACACACACACACACACACAAACAAACATATTCCTCGTGTCTGTGTTCCTCATATTTCTCTTTCACCCACATTGCTGTGAGTTCTGAGAGCTGACGTGAGCCTTTCTCTTCATATTCTTTCACTTGGTTCCTCTCATTACATATTCCATCTTCAGCTCATTTCCAGAGCTCTGCTATCCTCTCATTCTGCCATCATCTGGCATTCTCTCTTTTTTCTGTCCATCCCCATCGTTCCTCCAACCATCTCTAAACTCAAGAGAGACACTGCTGAGAGCTGGAATATGTACCTTGTTATCTTAAAAATGAAACTGATTTAAGCCTGAAACAAGTACCCAGAGAAAAGATGTAATGCTCAGAGGTTACTCTTGCATCACTCATGAGACTTAATAGTGTACTCTGTTGTGATTAATTTAAAGAATTAATCATAACAGAGAAGCATGTATTTTTTTAATGTTAAAATACTTATATCCCAGAGACCTCTATAATTAAGCCATTCTTTACAAAAATTATAAAAACTGTGTCTCTGTGTGCATCTCAATCAGACCAATGCACACACATTGATTTAACCAATGGCATACATCTGGAGGTGGGGCTATCTGTTTGACTGACTAATGGGAGATGGGGGAGTGTCAGCAAAACCTGTCTGAATGTAGAATTTTTTCAGTTTGGGACAGGGCCTTCTTTCAAGACTTCTTTCTAAATCATTCAAAAATTGTCACATTTTATTTCAAGGTTTAATTTTCGCTATTAACAAACCGTTAACTATGACTTTTGGCTCAATAAACTCCTAATTTACTGCTTATTAACAATATATATTAAGTAAATAATAGGCATGCTAATAAGCAACTAATTAATAGTGAGAATTGGTCCCTATACTAAAGTGTTACCTTAAAAATCTTACCTAGGGTCACCATACGTCCTCTTTTTCCTGGACACGTTCTGGTCAGCATTTCAAAATTGCCCAAAATGTCTGGGTTTTGGTATTGTCTTCAAGTAGTTTGACCAATAGCAAGAAGGCATTGTACCTAATCTACCAATCTCTGCATGCATGTAGGTGGGATCTACAGAGAACAGTAACAGCAAAATAAACTGGCATACATATAATGTCTGAGAATTGTAGAGAGGCGCATGTTAATAAGAAAAACAAAGCCAAAACCTGGCAATTTATAAATCCAGTAACACTTTAGTATAGGGAGCAATTCTCACTATGAACTAGTTGTTTGTTAGCATGCATAGCATATTGGCTGTTTATTAGTACCTACAAAGCACACATTCTGCATGTCCATATTCTACATCCCTAATCCTTCCCAATACCTAAACTTAAAACTACCTTACTAACTATTAATAAGCAGCAAATTAGGAGTTTATTGAGGCAAAAGTCATACAGTAGTTAATAATTAATTAATAGTGAGAACTGGACCTTAAAATAAAATGTGATCATAAAGGTCCTTGCACACTGAGTCTGAAATATTCATTCGAAATTTTCGCACGTTAAAAAATAAATACGACCTCATGTTGTGTCAATCACGTTGCCCCATCTTATCTCAAAGATCATCTTACTCCTCTTTCATCCTCCAGATCTCTAAGATCTTCTGACAGGGCTTTCTTAGTTGTCCCTCGTTCACGCTTAAAAACAAAGGGTGATAGGGCTTTTTCAGTTGCTGCCCCTCGTCTTTGGAATCAACTGCCACTGGACATCCGCCTTGCACCTTCTATTACAACTTTTAAAATGAGGTTGAAAGCATATCTTTATTCCCTGGCATTTTAATTTGGATTTTATCTATGTTGTTTTGTTTTATTGCTTCATCTGTCTTGTTGTTTTGTGTTTATCTTTGACATTGTTCAGCACTTTGGTCAGCTTTGCTGAGATAAATGTGCTATATAAATAAACTTTACTTACTTACTTACTTACGTTTACACACTGCCTCCAAAACTTTCATCCATCATAAAAAAATTCGGATCGGGTTCGATTTTCTGTGTTTTTGCATCTGTAGCAAGCATTTTGAGAGGTGTTTTGAGGCATCAGACTGTGAGCAAGGTTTGAATGATGAATACAAAAAAAAAAAAAAAAAAACGCATATAAAATTTTCAGACTCCTAGTGCAAGGACCTTAAATCCCAGCCAGGGCATGTCCAAGAAAAGGAGGACTTATGATCATCCTAAACTTACCAAACCCAAACTTTTGAACATTAGAGGTATTGTTGTACTGCATTTTCTGTGCTAGTAATGTAAACAAATGAAGTTGCTGTAACTGTGTACATGTATGTGGGTGTGTGTGGGCCATCTGCTCTGTGGACAGTCTGTGTACGATCACTGATGCAGGATATTTCTGCCAATCTGCTCCACGCACTGCCCATAGTTACATACCATTTAGTCTCAGCCTCAGACGTCACGCCCACGGAACGTTGGCTAAACGTCTGATGCATATGGCACACAAAAGTGGAAACACTTCAGGAGTTTCGAAGTCATCATCGGATTGGTTGAATTATACAGGATTTCCGGGAGACGTGTGTGTCGCGTTCTTTAACGTTCCGCCTGGAAACAAAGATGCCGTCACACCAAACCCCCTCGCGAAAGCAGAAAGCCGTCGTGTTTACAACTGTGACGACAAACGCTTATCAGGATCAAATAAAAGCTGGATTTTCAAAAGTATGTGAAATATTTAAAGTTCGCAGCATAGAATCTTTAAAATACGTCTGAGAGTTTTACACACCGGTCTGTTATTGTGGTGACATTTCCATGCCCCGAAACGTGACGCTGAATGAAACAAACTGTGATTGGTCGTTTGACATGTCGGTCAAACGACATCATGGGCAGGCCTTGGCCAATAAAAGCTGCCATAGATTCCAGACCTTCAGCCGTCAGTCTGAAGGTCTGACTACACGAGACTACATACCATTCCAAAGCCCCGAGAGGCTGCCAGCTGCTCCCAGAGCTCCTCTACACACACACACACACTCACTGTACACACCACTCCTGTTGGCAACCAGAACTTTCCAAACAGCTTCATCCAAATCATAACTAATTTAGTAAAATCAACAAAAAATGACCTAAAAGGAGGTTCCTTCTTTAACAAAATGTCCTCTATAAAGTGCCAGATAAATGTGATTTATGGCACTTAGTAGCAAGCTGGACCATACCAATGACTGGATGTTTTGTCAACAATCAAAATTCTGGCTATTTAACCCTAGGTTACTTGACCTATCTCTGAAATAAGTGTCATATTTTGAGCTAAATTAGACTGTCTTTGTAATGTGTACTGTTCATCACTGTGGATAAAAGTATCTGTTAATGCAACACTCAGTAACTAATTTCACTCCTGACACAAACATGACCCTCTCTCAGTCTCTCTGCATGTCCAGACGGGCCCAGACGTCAGCCCTGACACTGTTACCCAGCCAAGACAGTCACCAATTATAGCCTGGAGTGGGAAACAGAGTTAGCAAGGCCACCTATTGCCTGCAAGGAACAGGTGAACCATGAGACCATCCTCTCATACCTTCTGGAGAAGCTGAAATATGCTTTTTTACACATATTTCTGCCACCTTTACTTACTGTACTAAATCTGAATCTTCTTTATTTGGAGATTTCTCACCTAAAAAAGAAAATGCTGTCATACTATATTCATCCTCATGTCGTTCCAAAGCCGTAGGACTTTATTTGAAGAGTTCATATGCAAAAGCCTCTAAGTACGTCTGACGTTTTTCTTTAAAATCAGCATTTCTTTCTGGGTACTATGTATAGGTTTCTGTGTAAGTACTGGTACTTCCAAATGGGTTGAGGCTGGGATTTAGCGCATTTGAAGTTAAAGTACTTGATGAACATATACTATGTGTGGAGAGCATTCACTCAGTATTATCATCTCATTTTTGACCAAGATGGGTTTTAGAGGCTTTTGCATTGGAAAGAAAATATTTTGAAGAATGTCGGCAACCAAACAACATTATAGCCCATTTACTGCAACTGTATGAGCAAAACATTTTCAATAAACATTTTCAGTCTTCATGAAGCACATATATAATGTAAATTATGACTGTATGTCCATATTTGGATGGAGTATTCCTTTAAAAATAAAAGTTGGCCTTCATTGAATGGATATGGAAGATGAATTCCTAAAGGCATATAGTCTGTAATATGAATATTAGGTCCATTTCTGTCATGCAGTACATATTCATGTCTCCATATATATTTTAAAATAAAGGAAAGATTTTAATAAACTTATCTTTTGTAATGATAGAAACTATAGTTTTCTTTTATCACAATATCAAAATTACATGAACACTGGGTGAGTTTGAAATAATTTAACTAATTTAGTTTCAGTGGAGGTTGAAACTTATTTTACAATTTATTAAGAATTAATACATTCCTATGTTCCTTATTTTAACTTTTCATCCTTTCAGTTTTTTTTAACTAACACAAGTCAGTTCCTTCAAGGGATATTTCACCCAAAGATGTTTTCATGTAGGTCTGCTTTTTTCGTTGCTACCTGATCTCATGACGAAAACATACCTGTGGGAACTTGTGGGAACTAGAGGCTGTAAAACAGTGAGCACTTGTAATCATTTTCGTACACAGTTATGATTACAGCTCCATATGTTTCGCTTTCCGGATGTAACAAGCTTGCTCGGTAGCTCAGCTGGTACAGAATTGGATTTAGGATGCAGAATCCTTGGGTACAAATCCCGTCAAAAACATGACTCACGATGAAAGAGCTGAAAGATAAGAGATCGAAAAACAAGCTAAAACAGCATGCTTGTGATTGTGTTTTTACTTCACATTCACTTTTGTTCATATCGGGTATGGTAATATAGACGATATTTTAAAATGTCACGGAGCATTAGACTTATAGCGCCCATCAACGGATATTTCAAGTCAGAACAGCGGCGACAAAACCAACGTCACATAAAATGTATCATATGTACATTCATCTGTTCCGAGGAAAAAAAACTGAACACTCTTTTAGCGCCACTCAGTGGACATTTCACATCGAATATGTCACGAAACGTACATGGCGGTACAAATTTCGTGTCTTGCTAAAAGTTCCCACAGGTACGTTTTTGTCATGAGATCAGGTTGCTTCTACTAATGTTCTTTTAGAAACACCTCTATATGCAAACATATTCATTTTTAACAAAATTAATAAAGTTTCAATGGTACTGATAAAATTTTACTACTATAATGTTTAAAATGATGTGGTTCTTGCTTTTACCCTGCTCACCAACTGTCCAATCAGCTGCTGACTGAAAGGACGTAAGAAGCTGAAATGGATCTGTAAGTTTGGAAATGCACCAGGAGCCCAACAGGAAACACAGTAAGCTGATCTACTCAACCCAGGAGCCCAATAATAGAAAGCAGCCCAAGCAGGGCCCTGTTAGTGTGCCTCTGTGAATGTGTTTGTGTGTGTGCCATGTCAGGAATGTAACAAATGGCCAAACTCCTGAAGCATTCTCAGGATTGCGAACATTTTTCTGATCACACTATCAGTTTAAACCCAGTTCTTAGCTACAAATGCTAATTCAGAGCAATTAAGCTGCAAATTTCCCTCCTTCAGCACTAGCATAATCCATCAGAAAATCCTCACATTTCTCTCAAATAGCCATCCATCACTCACTCTCTGATTTCTCTCTGTTTCAGAAAGAAAGAGAGAAAGCTGAGACCCCCAGTCTATTCTGAGCTCTCTACTTGAATTATGTCATTACAATTACACTTGACATTATCGAAAAACATGTAACAGTTGACTGGAGAAAACCTGCACAGTAAACATGAGTTAAAGTCTAAACTAACAACAGGTCTCCAAACAGCCACTGTTTATGGATTACTGAGGAAAGATGTGAAAGAAAATGGCTTGGAGAAAGAAAGGAAGATATCAGTCTTCTGATAACTTCAGAGAAACATATTCCTCCACAGGCGATTGCAGGGAGGAGGGAAAAAATTTGATTAGTCTGTCATGGCATCTCAGATGCCTTAGCTGATACAAAACAAGATGGAGGAGAAAACAGTGTGAAAGAGGGGGAAAATACTAATAAGATGATTGTCTCTGTCCAAAAGATATTGTTTGCACACTGAGATGTAGACATGAGTGATAACACTTATTTTCTTTAAGATGTGAATATCAAGTCCAATATTAGCGACTTCTGTTAAGTTCTTACATTTTTGTGCAGAAAATCACAATTATAGTCATTTAACAATATATTTTGAAGACATCATTATTACCCATAGTTAAATAGCTAATTCATTTAACAGCCAAAATTAAAAAAGTTCTAACATTGCTACAAAAACTTATTATAATACATGTACCGTTTAGTGGGGATTAAAATCTACAGATGGTAATGCAATGATGAGACCACAGTTCACTTTATAGCTTATAGCTTCTCATGATTTTTAATTTTTAATTTTATTTTATTTTATTTTATTTTATTTTATTTTATTTTATTTTATTTTATTTTATTTTATTTTATTTTATTCATTTATTTGCAGATTAAAAAAGGTTTAATGTCTCAAAATGTTTACCGATATAGCTAATGATGCTAATGAAAAAAATAAAAAATTAAAAAATTAAATGTATGGATGTAAAAGATACATAATTTGTACTATTTACAAAATTATGTAGATTTCTGTTGCAATACACCAAAACTAATGCAAAAATGCATTCATTTTTTTAAGAATGATGTCCTTACACCAACAATTACATTGGTAAAAGGCCAAGTGGATGGAAAGATAATTTCACCAATTTTTTGTAGTCATCTTTATAGTTATCGTTATTGGTATGAATGGGGCTTATTTTAGTAAAAAGTAGTAATAATAAAAAGTAGTATACTTTTGGTTGTAGTATTCAGTATTGAATATCCACTGACCCTATTGAGATGTTCCACTCAAACATACATACATCCAAAGTGTTATAGGATCATGATGATGAACTGTCTGATGGCCACACACACACTGTTTGCAAGTGAGAAAGTGTGAAACCTGAAAAAAGGGTCGCATTAGTTGCAAGTGACCCTCTAAATCAGGTTAATGTGGTGGATTTGTTCTAGGCCCTCCAGATTTTCAGTTTGAAGGCATCTGTAGAAAGCATCACTCACTGATATTGCCTTTCTACCACCACCACCCGTGATAACACACGCACAATTACTCCTGACCTACTTTAGTACACCAAAATGCTGCATTCTGAGAACATTTCCTCTGTGTGTGAAGGCTGAATATTTAGTAGCACACTCTTAAACCAGGTACACACTGCTGCTGAATGCGCTTATCACTCCTCAAACCATTCTGTTTATTATTTTCAGATATTGTGTTCTATAACACAATTTGCTCCCAAAAAATTGCGTATACAGACATAAATTGAACTACTACCTGTTAATGCAGTGACAGCAGTTTAAATTATATACTGACTGTTCATCTAAGGTGCTAGAAAATCATAAAAACAAAAGAACGTGTCTTGACTCATTTGCAAATTTTGATACTGTGTCCCTCCACCATATAGTTTCTCCCATCAGCGCTGCAGTCCAGAGGAAATATAACGCTCCAGAGAGAGAACACTGTTAAAACGCAGCAGCTTAATGAGCATAAACAAAACACACCGCCTCTGTCGACACCAATTTAATAATAACTGCTAGACATGAACACATCTTAGCTGCTCATAATTCTTTCGTCAAATGTAGCTGTTTCTAATACCATGTTTCTTGTTTACAGCTACGAAATATCAAAATGTTGCTGGTTTTTACTACAGGTACAGTATGTCAGACATTGTAAATAATGTGAGTCACTGCCAAATGTCCCATAGAGGTGCATTGAGAGGTTAATATGTTCTTACTACACATTAATATGCATTAATTTATATCACTATGAAATGTAATTCTCAGGACTGGTTTCTAACATAGAAACTCTATAAAGTGAGCTCCAGTAATCACAAACCACTGTGATTGGTACAGCCTGACCAGTGCTGAGAAAAGTAACAGGTACTATGGCAACACTTTCAGTCTGCTGCAGCAGTCAAGACTAGACAATAATTTACATCTTAATAATGTTGATAGAGAAGGTCAACAGCCGTATGGATTCAAATGTTGTGCACAATTTTATCAGTAAAAGGCAAATTGAATGAAAATAGATTAAAGACAGCTAATTTTTTACTTTGTCAGTAAAATAGTAAAAAGCTCTGCCAGTATTCGCTTATTGTCCCTGTGGACACTATCAACATATGGTGGGGTGGCCTGAGGACTCCTCAGACAGGATAAACATCACTCTGCTTCTACAAAACTCATTTGAACAAGCAAACAAACTTACGATCCAATAAGAGTGCAAACACAGCAGTGCCCAGCAGTGCAGATCCAGTGACCTCCTCCTAAATACAGGCAAAAATGTCCTATGCCTCAGTAAGTTAAAATTAAAAGGTTAGTTCATACATGAAAATTCTGTCATTAATTACTCCCCCTCATGTCGTTCTAAACCCATAAGACCTTTGTTCACCTTCTGAACACAAATTAAGATATTTTTGATGAAATCCGAGAGCTTTCTGACCCTCCATAGACAGCAAGGGTACCGCCACATTCAAGGCCCAGAAAGGTAGTAAGGACATCATTAAAATAGTCCATGTGACATCAGTGGTTCAACCGTAATTTTATATAGCTACGAGAATAGTTTTTGTTGCAAAGAAAACCAAAATAATGACTTTATTCAATACCTCAAACAAAGAGTACCACAATGCATTTGTGTGACGCTGCTGGCACAGGAGCCGGTGTTCTGACATAGAACTTACACATACGTCATGGTACTCGCATGAATGCATGACGGCTTGAGTGTGTGTCGAATTCTGACACAGAAGAGAAAAAAAATTGTTGAATAAAGTCGCTATTTTATTTTCTATGCACACAAAAAGTAGCTTCTTGTAGCGTCATAAAATTAAGGTTGAACCACTGATGTCACTTGGACTATTTTAACAATGTCCTTAATACCTTTCTGTGCCTTGAACGTGTCAGTTGCGTTACTGTCTATGCAGGGTCAGAAAGCTCTCGGATTTCATCAGAAATATCTTAATTTGTGTTCTGAAGAAGAACGAAGGTCTTACGGGTTTGGAACGACATGAGGTGTGACAGAATTTTCATTTTTGGGTGAACTATCCCTTTAAGAATAACCGGATTTCAACAAATGATATAACAATATTCATATTTCATAATGACAAATCATAATGCTGTATTACTAATAAAATGTTTCATGGATGTGTGTGAGCTAAGTTTACTTTTGCACTGAGTTCAGCCTCCAAGAAAATTTATCTCATACATGTTTACTTAGCTATCTAAATGGGGACTATCTAAACTAATACTAGCTTAGAAATACTAACCAAACCTTTTTCAATAAAAAATGTAATTAAATTTTTATATTTACCAATTTTTTTTATTTTTTTTTTATTTTTTATTTATTTATTTTTTTTTTTACATATAAGGATGTCCAAGACGGTCCTAAAAGTAAGATTATTATTATTATTATTATTATTATTTAATTAAAGGGATAGTTCACCCAACAATGAAAATTCGGTCATTAATTACTCATCTTCATGTCATTCCAAACCCGTAAGACCTTTGTTCATCTTTGGAACACAAATTAAGATATTTTTGATGAAATACGAGAGCTTTCTGACCCTCCATAGACAGCAAGGGCCCTACCACGATCAAGGGACAGCAACGTAGTAAGGACATAAGTAAAACAGTCCATGTGACATCAGTGGTTCAACTGTAATTTTAGGAATATACGAGAATACTTTTTGTGCAGAAATAGAAAACAAAAATGATGACTTTACTCAACAATTCATCTTCACTGCATCACCCTGGCACAATTTTGGAGAGTATCACGACGCATGCGCGTGATATGATATGAATGTAAGCAATGTATGTGGGTCTTGCGGGTTTGGAACGACATGAGTGGGTGACTAATTAACTAATTAAAAGAATTTTCATTTTTGGGTGAACTATCACTTTAATACTTTTATTCAGTAAGGATGGATCAAATTGAGCAAACGTGACAGTAAAGACCTTGTTAATATTACAGAAGATTTCTATTTTAAATAATCTTGAAAACAAACAAACAAACAACTCATGGTTTCCACAAAAATATAAAGCAACACAAACATTTTTAACACTGATAATACTAAGAAGAATTGACACTGAAGAATGGAGCAATGCTAAAAATTCAGCATTTTCATCACAAGAAAAACATAATCTTTAAAACATATTAAATAGAAAACATTTTAAATTGTAATAATATTTTACAGTATTACAGTTTTTTCTGTATTTTTGATCAAATGAATGCAGCCTTGGTGAACATAAGAGGCTACTTTCACTACTTTCTATTAAACATTAGAAAAGAAATCTTACCAACTCAGAATTTTTAAAATTTTATTAACTATCAAGAATGTAACTAACATTAAAATGTTTTAAAATTTAAGAATTAGTCATAATTATAACCCTGAGTAATAGACTAACCTTAACTCTAACCCTAACCCTAGTCATAAAGGTACTTACATGTGAATAACCATAAACCACTTTAAATATGAATCACATCTCCTATGTATGTCCAGTTTCGTCCCCAAACTTTGTGAGTGTGGACAGTTTTGTCCCCACAGTCTAGTCACATAAACACAGTGAAACGCACACTCACCTCATAGTCCTGATCTCTTCTTCTCTTGCAGTTTGTATAATCCAGAGATCTTCTGCATTGCTTTAGACACCTCAACTGATCACACTTGCCCGCTCTCTTTGTATGTCACATGCACAGAGAGCTCAGTGATTACTAAGCTGCTTCCACTCCACACAGCTCCCATGGGCTGGTGTCTTCCACAACTAACACATCCGATTGAGCGAGCCGTATCAGAAAAAGAGAGAAGGAGAGAGGGAGGAGTCACAACGGAATCCAATTTAATGAGAATGAGCCTGTATTAAAAAAAGAAGGGCGCACTGATCGTAACAGAGCTGTGTACTAGACTGCAGACGAACTGAGAACGACAGACACTCCAAATCTCTGATTACATCTGCTTAGTAAAGAGCAGCTGTTCTGAAACAGTGACACAGGACTTCTGCTGGCCATCAAACTGTAGCGGGGGAGGGGGAGCGAGGGACGAGTGGGGCTGAAATGTCTAACGTGTACAAATGTACAGTATACACACAATATGCACTTCATTTAGCAAACAAACAGAGCAGGATGGGAGAGATTAGATGTAGACTGGTATGTAATACAGCAGTCTCTCTTAGACTGTTTTAACGTTCACAGGATTCTTGCTGGTCATCATCTGCATAACAAAGACACTTCACCCTTCTACACTGACAAAAAGATGGAGAAGCGATGAGAGTGAGCAAGAAAGTTTTGAACTCCCACAAAACTTCAGTCATGCAACCAACCAACTAACCAATGAACTAACTGAAAAAAGAAAGAAAGAAAGAAAGAAAGAAAGAAAGAAAGAAAGAAAAAAATCTGAACAATAAATAAAAAGAATTACAAAAAGAAAATTACAAAGAACCAAGTCACAAAATAAAGCCATGGAAAATGAATGAATAAATGAATGAAAGTAACTGAGTTGCAAGTTACTAGATAAGTTGTCAATATAGTAGTTGGGATGCTCTTATTGTCAATGTGTACACTACCCTCAAAGAAAAGAAAAGAAAAGAAAAGAAAAGAAAAGAAAAGAAAAGAAAAGAAAAGAAAAGAAAAGAAAAGAAAAGAAAAGAAAAGAAAAGAAAAGAAAAGAAAAGAAAAGAAAATTCTGAACAATAAATAAAAAGAACAAACAAAAAAAACAAGTAAATAAAACTACAAACAATCAATTCACAAAATAAATAATTCATTATGAACAATAAACAAAAAGCAAACAAATAAATACAATTATGAAAACTATGAACAAATAAAAAAGAATATGTGAAAAGGAAACTATGACCAATAAACAAACAAATGAATAAAATATAAGCAAACAAACAAATAAATACAATTATGAAAATAAAACTATGAACAAATAAAAAAAAATAATATGTGAAAAGGAAACTATAAACAAACAAACAAATTAATAAATATATTAAATTACAAAAAGTATGAAAAACAAACAAATGAATGAATAAATCTATTAATTACAAAAAGTATGAATAATAAACAAACAAACAAAACGTTAAGTTCACAAAAAGAAAATTATGAATGACAAACAAAAAATAAAATAAAAAATTACAGAAAGAAAACTGAGCAATAAAAATATTTACAAAAACAAAACTTTCAATACCCAACCAAACAAACAAATAAATAAATAAAAATATACCAAAAGTACACCAAATACATACGCAATACATAAATAAATGAGTTCACAAAAAATTAACAATAAACAAACAAACAAATGAATGAATAAATAAATACATCTACAAACAGAAAACTATGGCCAACCAACCACACAAACAAACAAACAAACAAATAGATCAAGAGTATATCAAATGTGTAATCACTTGAAACAGAATCAAATTTGTGACTAAATTTTGTGTGTTGTGTGGGGAATTATTGGATGCTGACAGTATGATCATAAACCATTATGAAAAGGAATACAGAATAAAAAGAAATACATTTGTACCATTTCTCTAGCTGACTGCACTTTTCTAAAATTCTTTCTGAATGAACTCCAAGATAAGCTTGAGCAGCACAGATGCTGCCTTCTCATTCCCAGAGATCTCACTCCCGTTCTCCAGCTGCTACAGCTTTCATTTTTGCCTGGTTCAATGTTTCTGAAGATATGACACTAAATTCCTAAATGATTGACTATAAAATTTGTTTCTTAGGCACTCAACTAAAATAATAAAATCATCTGTGCAGATAAAAAGCCTCAAAATAAATGGTTGCGCTGACAGACATCAGTCAATATGCACAGCATCACAGACATTAAATATCCCTGTGTAATTGTTCTAAAAATTATAATAATTGAATCAATAATTTTAAAATTGCTACTCAAACCATTATTCTCTATGGGCAGCAAACACAGCATTTTGCTGTTTACCACACAAAACCATTTGTTACTTCACAGTATTAATATTGTATTTTAAGGGTGTATGTCATACATTGTAATAGTTTAATCTTAAACCTCAGTCTAAAAAGTTGTTGCATTAAAACCAACTAGAATAAATATTCTATGGACATTTGCCACCTTTCTTTGACCCTTAGAATTAAAAAGACTGATGTGCAGGTATGGCTTTGTTCAGAGGTATATATATATATATATATATATATATATATATATATATATATATTATCTCAAAAGATCAAGGACAATTTTAATTTCCAAAATGCTCTCTTGGGGTCTGTCTTCTGCTGTTTGCTGAATAACCTTCATTATTTCAACAGCTCATGGTCAGTAATGACCTGAGTAACTACACACTGTGCTTTTAGCTTAGAGTACATCTACACCCACCCTATTAGAGGATTCATTATGTGAAATAACCTTTCCTTCCTTTCATCTCCCACTCATTCTCATTATTATCACTGTGGGTTCACTAGACAAGTGTGACAACCAAGTTTGCTTTTGCTTTGCTGACTATTAGAAATACATCATTTATTTTCATATATTATCCATCTCTTTAAGAGTCAGAATGGTTGGGCACTTTCAGCGTACATGGCACAAAGATTATAAGATGAATGAAGGTTTGCATAATAATGATATGATATACAAATGCATGTATATTATTGCTCAAATATACTCATTTAAAAAAAGGACAAACAAAATATTAAAAACCAAATATTAAAGGAATGCTATTTCAGTTTCTGAACAAATTCCTTTGATCTATGTTGTTCCCCTCTCCCCCAACGCTTCACAGAAATCTATTTTTACGCCTTTCATTCCCTTAGTGGTGTAAGGGAAGTTTCTTAAGTGTGCAGCTACAAACTCTTTGAGGCAGAAATTATGAGAATTTGATTGCATTTCATTATGCTGCTAAATGAGGAAGTTCATCTTTATTGTTTTGGAGTGAGATATTACAGTAAAAACATGCACATTTAAATTGTTTTATGAGAAGGTGCTTAACTGCTTGCTAATTAATTAATTTATTAATTAATTAATTTAATAATTTGTTTGTTTGACTGACTGAAATGAGATTGGGAGAGATCATATGTGGGTGTCAATAATAAATTGAAACATCCTTCTGCCAGACCTGGACAAGAGTATCAAGCAGATGTGAAAGAGAAACTGAAGAAAGCTGTCACAGCAGCCGCTTTTTGTTGTTTTATATTCATTCCCCAGTGTTATTCCTTTCTATTCTTTCCTTCAAGCTAAAGGCCTTGAATGGAAGTGTGGTGAGAGAGTGATTTTTCATTGCTCTGTCCTGTGACAGAGGGTTTGATAAATAGGCTTTAACTTCCCCTCCTCACAGACACATGAATTATTAAAGCCAATTTCAGCGGCTCTGGCTGCAGTGGTGAAAATGTAAAACCACAAACAGCACATGAATAAACAACTAGCAGAGATACAAACAAAATCTTACAGTTTAAAGACACGGACCATACATGAAAGTTTCATAACAATCGCCAGCATGTTATAATCCAGTCATTACAACCACACATCTCAGAACTGCTGCTGTCAAATGTTTGGACACACTTCACTGAATTAATATTTCACATGATCTTAAAGATATTCTGATTTAAATTATTTTTTTTTATAGATTATTAATGGATGAGTTGTACCAGACTACTGTATGTAACACTGACCTCCTTGGTCATATGAGATTATCACACTCTTGGCAGGAAAAGACTCAAACATTGAGTAAAGGACTCTGGGATTCACAGCTAGCCAAAATGAGTTTAACTGCCAAGACCAAATCTGGATGTCTACAACATTATAACAATGACATTTATATTAAGAAATATCATATGAACACCTGAGGCAGGTTTCAGGTTTAAGGTGGAATAAACATTAATGTTGTCGTAAATGCATGCAACACAGGGTATTACAGGAAATTAGGGTTAGTGCCAGGGGACTAGGGTGGGAGGAGACTGTGATGTAGATGAAGGATAATCCAGATTCAGGACCGCCTCATAGTCAAGAGGATACAAGTACTAAACAACAGAAAGGGTGCAAAGAGAGACTCGTGGGGATGAGAACAAACAGGTATGGAATAAATTGAAAAGATATGGGGAAGAAAAATAAAGAATGAGTAGAACAAAGACAAAAAAATTAAAAAAAGCAGAATACAGAGCTATAATGAGATTCATAGATAGACGAAAAGTTGCATATTGCTACATAATATACAAAAATGTCAAATGAACAGCATTCAACAGGAAAAATAACAAAAAATAAAAAAATAAAGAGAACTTCCTCCACTGTGATAGCTATACATATACACATATGTGTGTATGTATATATATATATATATATATATATACACACACACATACACACACACACATACATAAATAACCACATATTTCCTTTTACTTCATTACCATATATATTTCCAGTTTTCATATTAATATTGTCCAAAATGTATATGTTTTATATAAATGTATATATTTATGCACTTGTCAAAAAAAAATGTTTTTTTTTTTTTTTTTTTTCTCGGAAATCTCAACTTCAGTATTCCTATTTATATTCTGAAGGTTTATATCCCCCCCCCAAACCAAAAAATAAAAATAAAAAATACTGTAGTGCATTTTTTTCTAGCTGTTGAAAGTATATCCCATATTATGGAGTGATAAAAAGAGATATCTAAGATTCCCTTTGTAAAAACCTTTAATATGTCAGAAACAATATGAAACAAGAATTTTGAACTAGTTTCTGTTATGGAATTGTTCTTAATGTACAGTCATGTTCATACCCTATTGTTTCAGTTATCAGAGGGGAAGAGACAGAATAAAGACAAAAGTAAATAGCAGAACATAGATGTGAGGGCAGATAAAGAAAGAAACTTGGATGCTGATTTGGAGAAACAAATGGAAAGCAGGCCAGAGTTTTGTGAGAGAGTGTGTGTGTAAATGAGCATGTGAAGGAGTTCATCAGTGTTTGGCCAGCCGCAGTGTGTGGACAGCTTGTTTCATTTCCTGTGGGACAAAAATGTCTCCGCCGTTCCTGCTTTCTCTCCATCACCCCATTCGCCTCCCTTCTCCTCAGAAGCACATTCACAATGACATCAGCTTCCGCCAACACACCAGCAGTTGCCATGGCAGCACACAAAGACATTTTTGGGAGGGGGGGCGTTGCCTGGCTGACACATTCAGACATGAGGCCAACCAATCCCCTCATCCCGCGCTCAACAGACGTTTGCACCGCCAGATGCTCTATTTGTAAAGCCTTTAAAGACATTGGCTGATTGCATGTTTGGCTTTTTACTTGGCCCGGCCTTTTCTCTGCTCTCCATTATAGTTTGAACCGCAGCCATCCCCACTGCACTCTGACCCTCTCTATTGTTTTTCTCACTGTGCTTCTCAAACTCTGCAGTGACTCTGGACATTTACAATACTAAAAATGCAGAAACACTATTATTTTGATTTTTACATGGCTTATTTCTAATTCTACAGATTTGTGTATATAATACTCTAATGCATAACCTTCATTCTTAAAGGGATAATTCACCTTCAGTTGCTGGTCCCCATTGACTTCCATAGTATGGAGAAAAAACACTATGCAAGTCAATGGGGACCAGCAAATGAAGGTGAATGAATGTAGCAATCGCCATAAATTAGATATCATTCAAAAGCCTAAACACTCAAAATTCAACCTGTGAAAACTGTTTTGAAATTAGACATTGCTTTACAATGTAATTGTAAACATTTAATAAGCTCCTCCCCATAGTGGGCGGTGTCAAATGTCATATTACTAAACTGACTACATTATTTTATAATCAAAACTTTTTCTAATCTTGACAAAACACATATTGTTGGAAAGGTAGATATAAGTTATAGTGTAAAACAAATTTGTAAATTTGTGACTGGAATTCGATGAAGTTTAGGTATCACCTGGTGGCTATTTTTGGTATAGCGCCTAAACAAAACCTCACCGGAAGCAAAATTTTTGTGATATCAACTTCAAATTTGGAACAAAACATATATGTTAGATTTATGGCTTCAATTTATAGCATTTTTAGAGTTCAATTAAATATATTATATTTTATAATATTAATTTATCTGCATAAATTACAGTCATTATGACAATATCTGCATTATTTTAGCTCATTCTGCTACAAAGTTGAAGCTCGTATAATTTTACATTTATGCATTTGTCAGATGGTTTTATACAAAATGACTTACATTGCATATAATATACTGTAATATAATTTAATACACACTGAAGAATTATTAATAATAAATTACTACTAAAATTCTACTGATAATAATGAATATAAGTTTTAATACAATAATGCTAATATATAATCCTCTGCAACACAGGATGTGTTTTTTAAGATATATTCTAAAAGATCTGGCCTGCTTGTGCCTTAGAAATACTACATAGATACATTTTGAATAGCATTGAGTTACATAAAAATAGTTTATCCTTAAAACTCTCCACAACCTCTCATAAAGTTCATATTTCATATTTCATGAATGTTTAAACAAATTTAATTAATATTTAAACACTATGAGGATTAAACTGTGCAGAGGACCTGTCATAACACACGTCTTATGATTAATTCATAGGCAGACTTGCAGGATAAAATACTTTGACTACATATTCATTTAAAATAACTCACCACAAAACCACCTCAAGTAAACTAGTACATGTGTTTAGGTGGATAAAATGTGAAAAATGCAGGTGTGAAAATGCTGTTTTCTCATCTCTTTCACTGTCATCCTTTTCTTTCCTCCCCCTATCTGTCTATTTTCTGGGATGGTGCTGGGAAAGGTAAAACTAGGATAAAAGAACAGTAACAGGGAATGTGTGAAGGGTTTGAAAGTGGGAGATATGCTGGTCACGGGGAGTTTTCCTTGCAGGCTGCACCTTTTCCCTTCCTCTCCTCATGATTTCTCCATGCTCAACACACTCTTCACACGTCCCTTCTGCTTATCTTGCTTTCCATTTATCACAGTAGGAAAAACTAATGAAATATGGTACAAAAAAAGAAAAAAGTGTTGCTTTCATACAAACTTTACTTAGAGGACTGAATTAACATGCATCATTCATCATCATCATATGCAGTCAACTCACAGTCTTCATTTAACTCTGCTGAACTACACATTTGCAGTGATTCCCCATGGATACATATAGCCTACCACATATTATCCTACAGCACACTCCTATATTAAAACAAACAAACAAAAAAACAGGTCAAATCATATGATCTAGATGGCTGTTTGAACAACACGTAGGAACATTTGCTGTTAGTGGTCAGTCATACGTTAATGTGCAAATATTGGACTATATTCTGGAAATAAATCCAAAAACTACAGCTTGTGACTGCATGAATTGTATTAATGTCCAATATAAAATAAATACACAACAACAATTGTTTGTGTATCAATGAATGCCTATACGTTTTCACCTATTTTGCTTGTTAAGTAACTTCTAGACAGAGAGCTATCTAGCACTAACCTCTGGAACTGTATAGCATTATATTTAACATAGTTTACAAGTTTTGAATAACGAATGACAATAACGAAATTTTGGGAGAGCCTAATGTTGCTTTAATTCATGTTTTTGCCATAATTGGCAGGACACTCTGGGTCAGATTTACCAACAGCTTGCGCCTGCGCAAACCCTCTTTTGGTGTTAAAATAGTACTGTCTGAATTTATTAAAGACTCGCAGTGAAGAATTAGCACTGAGAAGGCATGAACACAGTTATTTTTGCGCCTGACCTTATTGAAAAGAACTGTTGAATGCTTGAATCTGATTGGTTGAAGAATGTTCTACAGTGTGCAATTATTTTTCATGGCTAAAGTAGTTCCAGGCAGGTCTTGACTGCATTACAGTTCCATATCACTTCGCCAAATGATCTCCAATACAAATGCACACACAGTGCAGACACATACATGCACAGAAACGTGTTGTCAATACTTAACCGACTTTACCAATAAAATAGTTTCACAGCTAAAAAAAAAGATACAGGAAAGTTCACAGTAACAAGGTAGTGATATTGCTGTTCTTGAAGCAGTTAAACTTCCATTTGCTATTAGTAGAGACTCTGCTGCCAGACAGAGTCAATTATTTCTCACGTAACTGACAAAGACAAATCAAGAAATCAAATTAGAGTGAGGATGTAAATACAATTCAAACATTAAAATTTTTAAATTTATAAATATGTATTATAATATGCTAAATACTTTTTTATTCATAATATACTTGCAGATTAATTTTATTTACTAAAATATATATTTTGTACATACACTGCTGTTCAAAAGTTTGGGGTTTAAACTTGATTTTGAAAAAAAAAAAAATTATACTTCAGCAATGATTATTTAAATTGATCAAAAGTGACATTAAAGACAAAGTGGCGCAGATTCCATTGTCTTACGAGATAGAAGGATGTCAATATGTATTTCTTTTTTCATCAAAGAATCCTCAAAACAATGGTGCTCACAAAAAAAGGACAAATAAATAAATATAAAAAATAAGCATCAGAACTGTTTTCAACACTGATGTATGAAATGTTCTTGAGCACTAAACCAGTCAATTAGAATGATTTCTGAAGGATTATGTGACTGGAGTAACACAGCAGGCACACAATGTCATTAGACATTGATATTTAAATAAACTTATCACTGCATCTAAACCAACAACATGTTTATTAGATCCTGTACCCACTAAATTACTGAAAGAGTTGTTACCTGTAGCAGAAGAACCGCTTCTCAATATTATTAATTCGTCGTTATCTTTAGGTCACGTCCCAAAACCATTCAAGCTGGCGGTTATTAAGCCTCTTATTAAGAAACCACAACTAGATCCTTGTGAACTGGTAAATTACAGACCCATTTCAAATCTTCTGTTTATGTCTGAAATTCTAGAAAAAAGTTGTGTCTGCTCAATTGTACTCCTTCCTGCAAAAAAATGATCTCTATGAAGAATTTCAGTCAGGTTTCAGGCCCCATCATAGCACAGAAACCGCACTTGTTAAAATTACAAATGACTTGCTTCTTGCGTCAGACCAAGGCTGCATCTCATTACTAGTTTTACTTGATCTTAGTGCTGCGTTCGACACCATAGATCATGACATACTCATAAATCGATTACAAAACTATACGAGTATTCAAGGGCAGGCTTTAAGATGGTTTAGATCCTACCTGTCCGATGCTACCACTTTGTTTATTTGAATGGGGAGTCATCTCAATTATCACCAGTAAAGTATGGAGTACCACAAAGATCTGTCCTAGGTCCTCTGCTATTTTCAATATACATGTTGCCCCTTGGTAATATTATTAGAAAATATGGGATTAGTTTCCACTGTTATGCTGATGATACTCAACTATATATCTCAACAAGACCAGATGAAACTTCTAAATTATCTAAGCTAACAGAGTGTGTTAAAAATGTAAAAGATTGGACCGATTTTTCTCCTATTAAATTCAGATAAGACAGAGATATTAATTATTGGACCAAAAAACAGTACACAGAATCTCTTGGATTACAATTTGCAACTGGACGGATATACTGTTACTTCCTCTACAGTCAAAAATCTGAACAGCAAAAACAGCATTCTTCCATCTTAGAAACATTGCCAAGCTACGAAACGTTACCTGTTTCTGATGCAGAAAAGCTAGTTCATGCATTCATGACCTCTAGACTGGACTATAGTAATGCACTGCTAGCTGGTTGTCCTGCATTTTCAATAAACAAGCTACAAGTAGTCCAAAATGCAGCGGCTAGAGTCCTTACCAGATCAAGAAAATATGATCATATCACCCCAATTTTACAGTCTCTGCACTGGTTACCTATTAAGTTCCGTATCAGTTACAAAATATTATTACTTACCTATAAGGCCCTTAATGGTTTATCTCCTGCATACCTAACTAATCTTCTACCACACTACAATCCATTACGCTCCCTAAGGTCGCAAAACTGGACTTTTGGTAGTACCTAGGATAGCAAAGTCCACTAAAGGAGGTAGAGCTTTTTCGCATTTGGCTCCCAAACTCTGGAACAGCCTTCCTGATAACGTTCGGGGTTCAGACACACTCTCTCTGTTTAAATCTAGATTAAAGACACATCTCTTTGACCAAGCTTCCTAATAATGCATCTCATAATCTTGTACTGCAGTTATTTCTGATCAAATGCACGTTATTATTCTTTAGCTTGGGTTAAACAAATCAATTTTGCTTGGTTGGAACAGCAGCTACGCTAATTATGTCTCTATTTGTTTCTCTGTTTCTTCCATAACTAGGATTTACACAAGCTTCAGTCTGGATCCAGAACAACTGAAGAAGAGATGATGCCAACCCTGAAACAACATACAGAACTACCAAATCTCGCTATAAGTTTGATTTCAACATAATAATAATTGCTGTTAATAGTTCATCATCTGTTTGATTACGTCTTTAATTGATTTTTCCATACATTTCTGCCATATGTACATTAACTGACATAGTCACCAATGATAAGCTACTACTAAATATACTGTAGAAACTTAATTTTCTGTACAGTGCTTTGCAACGATTTGTATCGTGAAAAGCGCTATACAAATAAACTTGAATTGAATTGAACTGAATATTTGGTTAAATTTCGGTTGCGACGTCAGGTGATCAAAGTTCAATGTAAATTCAACGTCTTATGTCAATTTTAAATTGATGTCCAATACTGACGTCAGCTGACATTGACATTTTGTTGTTTTTAGGTCCAACATTAAGTCAGTGTCAAATTGACGTCAACTCGATTTTCATTTTCAACCAAAATGCAACGTCTGTCCGACATCATGTCCAACATCAACCTGATGTTATACAGACATATGGTACCTGCTGGGAATTGACATTTTAATATATATTAAAATAGAAACAGTTAAATTGTAACAATATTTCACAATATCCCTGTTCTTAACTGTATGTTGGGTCAAATAATGCAGACTTGGTGAGCATAAGGGATTTCTTTCAAAAACTAGTGGACTGTAGTGTGTGTAATGGGGCTGTGGGTGTCTGTAAGAAAAAACACACTGGTTGGGAAACACTTTAACAGAGGGAGTAAGGCGACTTGGTTTGGAGTCTTACAATGCACAGGGATCAGCTGAATAGCAGGAGAGCTGAACATCAAAATGATCAGCACGACAGCCAGTGAGGTTTACCACAATGACAGTCTGTTTTAAAAAGAAAAGTCATCATTTTAAAATCAAAATCAATAGAGCATGCTTTTAAAAACCCAGAGTCTCAGCTGAGCAATCTCTTTTTTGAAAAATAATCAAAAGAAAAGGAGCAAGAAGCATTGCTGAACGCTGCTCATTGATCTTCATTCAGCCTCCCAATAGATTCCAAGTGTGTTTGACTGATCTGATCCCTGAATCTCACGCCATTCCTTCCCTGCTGAGGAGTCAATACCTCAGTTTGAGAGACAATCTTAAAGTACCCATCACTTCCTCAGGCTCCCCAAGTGACAAGCTTTAGAGGTGTAGTCTCTCTGAGGGTGAACTATTCAAAGATTTGGTTATATTACACCAAGACGTTGCCAGACTGTGTGCATGTCTCTCAACGGACCATCTTACATCTGAGCGGTCTAAATCAGAGAAAAGGATCTGCCCTGGAAATAGCAGAGCAAGCACAATTGTGGGAAGACCTTTAAAGGTTTAAGTGTGATAAAATTTCCTCAGGTGATTCAGGTGATTCTTTATTCATCTTTTTTTTTTTTTGAAAGACACATAGGAACAGTATTTCATTTCATTTGTTCAGAACTCGAAAACAAAAGCTAAGCCAGTAGTAGTGGCCTATCTATCAATCTATCTAACTACACTGTTTAAAAAAAAAAAAAAAAAAAAAAAAAAAAATTCCGTAAAATTTACGGTAAAAAAACAGCCCCTGTGGTTGCCGGAATTTTACCGTAAAAATTATGGTAACAACATTTTAGGTTTTAACTTAAATTTACAGTTAAATACTGTAATTCCATTAACTGGTAAAATGTTAATACAGTATACCAACATACTGAAGTACTGAAATCCGTTTTGTACCTTTGCAATACACTGATAACCACCAAATGCAGGTGGTGATGAGAAAGTCACATGATGAACCAAAGCCCATCTCAAGCAGCTTTTAAATAATATCATATATAGAAGGCGCACAGTTTCATTCATACAGACACTAAACACCATCATGGTAACACACATGCAACTGAAATAATACAATAAACATTCATTTAACAACATTAGGTGTAACATACAACCTTAATGTACACAAATGATAAGAAAAAACTAAGAAAAAACATAGTTATTTCAACAAACAAAAAAACATCAAATTTGAAATGTAATGAAGGGAATTCTGGGAATGTCAATTTACGGTTATTCACTGTAAATTATACGTTCTTTTTCCACTTCCAAAAACAGTATACTACTGTAAAATTACATGTCCAATGCAGTTTTTCACCGTATATAGTAGGGGAATTTACCATTAACCATTTAATAGTTTTTTTACTGTAGCATTTTTACAGTCTTTTACCGTCATTTTTCATCTATCTATCTTTTTGTGGTTTCTGATCAAGTAAATTCAGCTTTTTTAGTTCAAATTGTAGTTGTTTTCTGGTAAATGGGCACATGAGAAGTCAAAACACTTTGCATAATGTACACGATGCTTTCATTATTTAATTTTTTTTTTTTCTCTAGTGCTCATGAAACGATGTCTCATAAAAATCTGTCCCAAAATCCCTCTAATGGCGGGACATGTTACCGCCAAGATCCAAGACCACTCTCCATGAAGCTCATAAAGATGTCACAAGTGAAGCAAGGCAAAGCGATCATCTCCATTTCTAACAGTGGAGCTGATGATTTATTGTTAAGAGACACTGTGTTTACAGTACATGCAGAATTCCAGCATCTCAAGGCCTGTGACACTATGATGATTGTTTCTTTATGAGATGTGGCTGACAAATTCATACACCAGAAGCATATACTACCTCTGTCAATGAACAGAAAGCACTGTCCTTATAAAAGCACTCAACACAAAGCAAGTGCTTTCCAATGCTCTTCAACAGTGTGATACTGTTTCCATCTGCTGGTAGAATCATAGGCTACATGTTCAGTGCAAACTTTAAAAATACTGATGTATGAAAGCAAATGTTCATGTTATAAAGGTCAAAGTACTTTGTTAAAACCAAAGCACATGCTGAATTCTGCAACATGTTCTGAATAATAAAATATTAAGTACAGGGTGCATGCTCACAAACCAAAGATAAATGATGTTTATAACACATTTTAGAGTAAAATGTGTTATAAATAATGTGTTTAATAAAAATGTATTAAATAAAAATGGTTGTTACACACCTGAATGAGTCATGGGGTTAGAGATGCGAAAACAAAGAGGGATTCAAAGAGGGAAGTCATTTCTGAGGTGTTACATGTTACTATATTTTAGATTATGAAGACTGATGAATCATGAATTGTGACAGAGGAACTTCAAAATGGTGAACAATGTTAATTTTGTGCATGTCTGATGAAATGCCACTGAAGTATGAACCAAAGTAACTGGATACAAAGTTCAATGAAGACATTTTCAAGAATACTCCACGGCATAAAGCAGCTCTTGTATTCATGAAGTCCAGTGAATGTCAAAAATTATCCTTATGAATATTTATAATATAATATATCCAATCTCATTCAGTGTCTGATCCGAAGCCTTGTTCCATTGTCAGGCCAGTTTTATTGCTCCTAAGAAGGTGGAATCCCCATCCAGAGAGATATTTGCATGGGTTCGAGGTATCAGAAGCTCCAGTCTGTCCCCAGAGTCCAACTTCACTATGCCTGCACATCACATGCTCAGTTAAATTCATTTGAAATAATAGGTACATTATATATTTATCCATATACAGTATGCATAGCACTTCTCTATTAGACATTTACATCACTTTAATAGTATTATTCACAGCAGTACATCATATTTAAAATACAGTTTGAAAGTAAAAAGTAATTATAATATGACATATTTGTCATGTTCGGAACATAGTTGTCATGCATTTACTGGTTGTATGCTATTTCTGGACTTCCTATCTTTGTGGTAACAAATGTGGTCTAGATTCTGTAACTGGGTGCTTGTCACAAATTCTGTCAAGAACATGTCTGGGTCATATTTCAACACAAAACCACAAGAAAGAACTAAGACAGTAAGAATTTTATATATATATATATATATATAATGAGAATTTGCATTTTGTAACTCTTTTGTAACACTGATAAAGTAGATGCTCACCTCCAGTGTAGCAGGTGTTGAAGTGATTGACTCGATTCATGCTCTGAATACAGCGGAAAAGAACAACATGCTGACTCTCATCTCCTACAACGTTCTTCTTTATACGAATCACGATGTGGCCCATAGCGAACGTAGAGTCTGTGTAGTAAACCTGGGAAAAGGAGAGCTTGAAATAATGAGGAAAAAACACTGAGCACGGTGTTGGGATGTTTCAAAGAGGCCAAAAAACTCAAGAATGTGTCATACATTGAGAATTTATATACCTGACTATAGATAAAGAAGAATCCTTCCTCTTTGACTAAAATGGTGCCCTGCTCTTCCTCCAGAGCTGAGCCTCGCTTCAGTCCGACTTGCCATGGGATGGCTGTGCATATTTCCAAAGCAAACTCTGACAAAAAAATAAAATAAAATAAATAATAAAAAATTTGTCATTTTTTCTGTTGGGTCAAATATAGATTTTAAATGTCTCTTCCTTCAATAATAGTCTAAACATCATGATAGATTCATAAAACAATCAGAGATGGCATGTGCTGCTCAAACTGTTTAGATCCAACTCAATATCATGGCAGTTCATAACTATTTTACGTTTTAGCGAATTAGTGGCTAATTCGCATGAATTCGTACAATCTTCATAGGTTTTTTGTACGATCTGCTCACACCCTAGTGACAATTATGTTTAGAGGTGGGCTTAGAGGTACGTCTTCATGCTAATTTTTTTAATTTATTTTTTTATTTTACATTTTCATACAATCCACATCATACGAATTCATGCAAAATTGCCACCTCGTAAAAGAATACATTTTTCCCATGTGATCAGGTTGTAAGATCGGACCAATGTAATCAGGGACTTTTTTAAAATTAAGTGCTGTGCCCTATTTAACACTGGAATTTCCCAGATGGATGCAGAGTAGTAGGTGTTACATCTCTGCAGCTTTCCCCTTATTACCTCACCAAGTTTCTGGACAGACATCACCGACATGTTATGGATGACATGTTGATTAATTATCAGTGTGGTGCCACAAAGCTGCAGAAGTTCAGAAAATGTCGTTGCAGGCCAGCAGTAATAAATGCTCTTTTTGGACTGGGAATGAAGTTTTGAGTTCTGAAAGTTACAGTGTGTTTTCATAGTACAATGTACTTTTTCATGGCTCTAGCAAAAAGCAAGGTCATAACTGACAAAATGGATCATTTGAATGTAAGTCTATGCCAAATGTGAAAACACATTTACAATACTACAATTTTACAAACTCCCCCAGTACCTTTCTGGAAGGTTTTTCTCCTGTTATTTGCCATCATCTGTAAAAAGGCCTGGGATTCTGTGGAAAGACGTTTTCATAGGGGAAAAAAAAAATACATAAAAAATTGTGAACATAAATGCATTTTAATTACACATTTCTTCAGTTTATGGGGGTGCAACTCTAATAATATAAGGGTTTTGCATTCAGTGACTCATAAAGCAACAGGATATGCAAATGTCTAATGGTGCACTTTTGCAGCATGTGCATGTTTTTTTTTTTTTTTCTTCTTTGTTTTTTTTTTTTTATTTATTGAGTGGTTTTAATCATACACCATCTGTGCTCTGCACCATTCCTGTCAGTATACACAAACAAACCACAGCTCTTCTCAGTTGACACTCAAAAAAAGAAAAGACAAGACAAGCATCTCGGAATAAGCAGAAGTGTGGGCTTGCCTGCTTTGTTTGATGTATGATCCAGGCTCCTTTTTGACAGGACAGTATGGTTTGTTATGGCATCATCCATCTCAGTCTGCTGCAGATACTGTACACAGACAACCAGAAATCCTGCTGAATATTAACAGCTCAGACATTTTCTAAATGCTAAAGTTTCAAGATGGTCTGTAATTGGCACGTAACTGATAAAGCTGGTCATTGTGTGTGATAGATTAAAATTGGGCACTTTGACCTGCATGAAAGTGCTCAAAATATATCTGCATTTAGGTTAGTCATTAGCTAAACCAGTTTATCTTTTTTGCTTTGTTTTGTTTTTCCCAATTAGGTTGAAACAAGTAGATAGGACTGACACTAGTTGTCATACTTTTACTCTAGTGAATATTTCTTATGTCAGGAATATTTCTGAAAAGTCCATTTCTGTTTAGGGACATACCTTAAAGTCTTTTGATTATAAAAATTCTGATTAATATCACAATGGGAACCTGCTATCTAACAGCCTATTATAGGCTATTTAACACTGTTATTAAACTGACTTGAGCTGAATGTTGACATTATTAGTTTCATAACTGATAAACTGCAGCATTAACACTCTTAATTTCCTGTTTAGAGGACATGCGTTCTCCAACAAGCAATTGGACTCGACCCCAAACATTAAATTTTCCCAAGTAACAACTAACTGCTCTTTATGCAATTCCTTCAAATTCCATCAAATTTAAAATTCACATTTTAGTAGGACATTTAAAGTACATGTATTCTGGTCCATACCTCAATTCTCTCTTTGGTCTCTTCTTCTTCTTCTTGCTCATGGGTTTGTTTTTCTGTCCCCTTTACGGATTCTTCTAGTGTCCCACTTTGTTCCTCTCTCTTGCGGACCACCTCAGCTCTCAAACCCTCCACCTCGGCCTGCAGGGCCAGCACATGGTACAGGGAGATCACCGACAGGGACGAGGAGGTGATGGCAGCGATGACCAGCACTAGAAACAGCCAGGGCAACCTTCTCCTTTCACCCCGACCTGGACCAACATCTTCAGCAGGCATGGTGGAAAAAAACTTTTAGAAAATATTGTTATTAGTGAATATATGCGGCCTGAATGGCATATAGAAAGAGTCTGAAGAAGTGTTTTCTTTAAACATCTTAACCCACCTCAAAACATCATTCCTTACAGTGAGAGGTTTCTACTCGGAAAGAAGCTTGTCTGGAGATTTTTTGTTATGTCTGCTGAATTCAGTTCACCTTCACATGGCATGAATGTTCCTCTGAAGCTCCTAGCACACATTTCTTTCAGAAAAATCCTGGATCAGACTCTTATACATAACTACCCTTCCTCTTCAAGCTGATATTTGTTGAAGTGGAATAGAGGAAAACTCTTGGGATCTACAGTTGAAGTCAAACTTAGTACAAAAGCAACTGTACTCACCAAAAACGTCCTGTCTGCAATAATTCTCCAGCTAGCAGTCTGGTTTTTGTCCCTTTCCTGCCGAGGTGTCCACACCCACCGTATTTAACACTGCACTGCAAACGAAAGTTGCTTTGTCACCACTTGCTTTGTGACTGTTCCGACAAACTGCGTCAAATGTGCAAAGATAAATAGCACACAAATGAAAATATCAGATTTGGACTTGTTAACCATAAATTAATAGCTCATAAGAAAGTATATAAATGACAGTGAAAGCGAAACGAAAGCTATTCTTGGAATGAAATCAAAAATAACAAAAAAAAAAAAAAAAACCTTCAGTTTCATTCTTTTTAAAGTGGAGTTTCCACAGTGAAAACCAGAAACAGGAACCAGCAGCTTCAAAGTACAAATACACTCATGCAGCCAAGTTATCAGAAGGGTTTGATTTCTTTATTGCATGTCACCACACAGAAAATAGAAAGTGTGATTCAATTGTATGTACAGGAGCAAATGATTCGAATAGAAAATCCATAGCTCAAAACACAAATGTCGAAAGAATAAGAAAACCCTCCTTGCACATTCAGAACTGAATCTTTCCGCTCTGCTATTTACTGTAAAAAGCAAATATAAAACATGAGCAGCATTTTATATTGTTTCATATATTCAGTTTATGAACAAGAGGAAATGAGATTTCAACATACAAACTATCCCCAGAGAATGGTCTGAACATGCCAATGGTGTGTTAGTCAAATCTAGTAAACTCTAAAGTAGTATTTTCATTATTTTATCATATTTCAGCATCTTTGTTTCAAGGTTTACACTCAATCACACAGACATTCAAAAAGTATCATGGCACGTCACTTTGAGTTCAACTAAATGTCACATTGCAAATCATTTTAATTTGAAATTATTTCCTATAAGGTTTAGAGGCAGTTCTTATGAATTAGGCCTATATGATCAGTAATGACCATTACGAATAGTTATTTTAAAATCAAAAGGTCAATAAACTGATAAACAAAAGTATCTATTGATTGAAACCATCCAAAAGCCAACGTCTTGGGAACTTTTTCTCTTGCATTGGCTAGTTCCACTTCTTACTCAATTACAAATGTCCTGTTACTACATGAATAATAACCATAAATAATACTAGACATAACTGAAGACATCTAGAGCTCAGCTGTGCTACTATACAATCGTGTAAGCACCCTTGAGAACGACAGAACCCAAAGGAGCCCGTCAAATCTCGAAAGGTGGACTTTGGAAGCCTGACATAACCTCTGGTTTGAAGATAGCAATATTTGCATGCAAACTGACACTGGATCACTCTGCCTTGAAATCTGTCATCTTAAAATTCACAGGCAGTTTTCACGCATTACAACAGACGTGAGCGTAAAAGTGCATCAGAGCTAAACGAAATGTGCTGAGCATCTAAAGCATGCAATAATTACAGACTTGGATGTGCATCGATCCAACACTACATAATGGGCCAGGTTTGCAAAGTCCACCGTTCACTTTTAATGGGTGCTTGACAGTCAACCACCAATGTGAGACTACAGAAACACAAACCTCATGTCTTTACCCGATTCAATACATTAAATAGTTGGAAAAAATTATCATTTTGCCAGCATTTACTCTTCCAATCCAGTATAATTTTCTTTCTTCTGTGGAACACAAAAGGAGAATGTGCTGGTTGCTCTTCAACTACAATGAATGAGAACAAAATCTTTCAAGGTGATTGCAGTCTATATTCGAAGTCTCCCATAGACATAAGATAGCTTTCTATAAGGAACAGACAGAAATTTTATGTTCTTCACTGAATCATCATGAGAAAACCTTCTGAAATGATTCTGTTTTGAAACAAATCTCACAATTCTGAGAGATGAGTTTTTAGTGAACAGCAAAACTTCTTAGCTGTCTTTTATTGTGTGACTTCAAAACATAAGTCATATGGCCAACTTTTACGATACTTAGACTTTTATTATTGAGACGTTTTGAAGCTTGAGGCTTCTTCCTGCAACTGCATAGAAAAGAGTGACTAATGTACTCTTCAAAATTTCTCCTTTTGTGTTCCACTGAAAAAAAGTCATATGGGATGGATAAGGTATGGAATGGCATAAATGGTGAGTAAATAATGGCAATTTTCATTTTTGTGTTAATTAATCCTTACATTATTGTGAATGTTTCTGCTTTTTAAGGGAACTGCAAGAAAATGGATGTGTGACACAGTGCAGCAGTCACCAATGGGCAGGATTTTCAACATGATCCAAACAAAACAGGTCATTGGTAAATTTCTGATGTTAAGCACTTGATCTTATTAAAAGAAGGGAAAGATCTTATTTACAAGTTGTGCAAATGGACTGTGCTTGGAACACTGTCAAGCAGCTGCTATGTGCGATTTCACTCTAACTTTCAGAAGATCACTGAGCCTGAGAGAGAGTAAACATACTTTAGGCTTGTTGTGTTGGTATTTTCATACAGTGCTCAGTGAACTGCAGCCCACATGAAAATCAGTATAGAAATTTATACTTCTCACCCAAAGCTCCATATGCAAATCCAAAACATGGGATCAAACCACAATGAGCTGATTTCCTGAGTGGATTTTAAACCTTCTGTAAAAAAGAAGGCAGTGTGATAACATAAAGCTCCAACACATTACAGCCGGATACAGAAGATTGAATGCATGATATGCCATAGACAAGATGGGTGAACTAGGATCAGTTGCCCCTGGTCCATTTAACTGTATTCACTGGAATTTAAAAGGTAAAAAAATATTTTAATGAGCCCTCTGTTCTGTTTAAAAAAAAAAAAAGAAAAAAAAAAGGTGTATATATTACATATAATCAAAATAAATAAAAATAGAGCATTTCAAGTTTGTTTAGTAGTTTGTTAGAGTTGTTTAGTTTAGTAGTCCTAAAACCTAGAAGTTTTTGGAATAGTAGTTAGTCATTCATGAATAAAATAAAATCAGTGGTTAACAAATTACATTTTCATACTTCATACATGATTTTTAAAGCCGTCTTGATTTTTAAATGTGTAAATGTCAAATTTTTTTTAGCAACTTTAACCGTACTGTTACCAACTTACAATTTGTATCTATGAAATTTAAGTGCTAGAATAAACGTAATGTTAACCACATTATTTTACTCATGAATTTTAAACCACTATTCTAAAACCGACATCTAGCCTGAACAGTTCATGTTCAGAAAGTAGTTGACCATTGTGATCAGGCAAATAACTTTTAATAATTAATAATTTCCAATTGTGTGTACAGGTGGTGGGGCTTTTAGTATACTTTTAAGGACAGAAATTGTCAGTAAATAAAAAAGAACTGAGAGGGCATTCAATTCTTGAGGCAGATGCATTCATACTTAATATAAAAACTGACAAAAAATATTCTGAAGTCTTAAAAAATTCAGCCTACTCTATTAAATAAATGAAATCGTAAATGATGAATTATTGGTATGTGATCAATGGAAAGAAAGAGCTTATGAAGTTGGGGAGAAGAGAAATAATAAAGAAGAGAGAATAAATTGTACATTCTATCTGAGAGGGTCCAGATTTAGAGCAGTCAATAGTAGTTACTGTTCTAGATTATGGTGACATTGGCCGTCCCCTGGGCCGTCTCTTCTCGGGCATGGCTTTTCAGAAGCTCCTTCATAAACTGCTCTAGGGCGGCAAAATAACCCTGGCACTGCCAGGTGTCATTGTGCGTACCCTCGGGAAAGATAGAAAGGCGTTTAGTCCGAGACGGCGACAGCTCGTACAGCTGTTTCATCATCACCGGAGGGATAAGTTGGTCTGATAAGCCTGAAATGAAGAGAGACGGCATACGGCACAGCGCCACGTGTCGATAGGACAGAAACTTGTTCTTGTAGCACCAGAGCGGTAGGTAACGCATGGGGAAGAAAGAGAACAGAGTGGCCGCCATGTGCGGGATGCTCAGGAAAGTGTTCTCCACCATGATGGCGGCCACTCGATGCGGGTTGCACGATGCCAGACGGATGGCCACTGCGCCACCCAATGAGCGGCCGAATAGCACCACCTTGGTCTTGTCGATGTCTGGCCGGGTCATGATGTAATCCAAGGTGGCCTCGGCATCCTGGTACAATCCCTCTTCGCTAGGTTCTCCTTCGCTCTTTCCATAGCCTCTGTAGTCCACTAGCACCACGCTGGCCTTCAGATTGACCAGCATGAGCAGCGCATTTGGGACGCGGTGGCCGATGTTCCCCGCATTGCCATGGAAATATAAAATGGTGGGAGCAGAGGCAGGGTTTTCGCCGGTGTAACGGAGCAGGATGAGGTTGAGCCGCATGCCGTCTTTGGTGCGGATGTACACGTTCTCATGGGGGATTCCCGTTGGCATTGGAACGTAAAGGCGAGAGGATGAGGGCTGGTCGGGAAAGTAGAGCAGCACGTCCTGGAACTTGTACAGGATGCCGGCCACAGAGGCCAGGATGAGTCCCAGCAGGATGAAGCCTCCGTACAGGTGGAAGGTCAGAATGAGGGCCAGCAGGGAGACACGGCAGACTCCCCAGGACCAGGAGCACACGGTCAGTAAACACGCCTCCAGTGCCCCCCATAACCTCCATGGCTTCTCCATGACAACAGGGATGACTAGAGTCTCCGAACTCACTGCAGGCGTAATCTGGGGAAACACAGAAGGTAGGTTTATAGGGGTTGGGTGGTATTATTATATTTTACTATAACAAGCAATTTTTTCCCCCCCCCAAGAATGCCAGAATTTCACATATCAGCGAGAAGAAATGTAGAGTAGAATTTAATTTATCTATCAGGAACTGATTGGATTATGAAAAGTGGGCGTTACCATAACGGAGCCAGACTAAGACTAAGAACTTGACCTTCTTCTAAAATTATTTTTCTTGTTGTTTAGGGCTGTGCGATTAATAGAAATCATCATAAAATCACAATTTGAGCTTGCACGATTTCTAAATCGCTTTATAGCATGATTTTATAGTGTCCCGACCTCCCGCAGAATGCTATCCGGACCAATCAGAATGTAGCGAGCCCAAATGGAGCGCGAGAACAGAACAGACCAGGCATATAGACAGACGTAATGCCATAGTTCATCTGTGGTGCGTATAAGGTGCGTATTTTTTCCGTGCCCATGTTAACGGTTTAAAGCGTTCACACTGTACACTGTTGCGGTTCGGCAGTGCGCTCTAGGAGCGGTGCGTCTGCAGCAGTGCAGAGATCATTTCCACACAGAGTCTATTTTTGGTGTGCTGCACGCGCTGAATTAAAGTGACAGCGCATTGTTCGCGGTAAAAATTAACATGGATTGACATGGAAATGTAGTAATTACACCATAAATGCATATAATTAAAGTCTACTGTTTCACAGTCAACACATGGCTTTTTGGCTAGATTTAAAACAAGCAAAAGTGCACTTTTATATAAACAAGGCAATAATAGATGGCACTCATAGAGTTAGGAAAACTGTTATATTTATTGAGTTTAAACATGAATAAGTCTATGAAAGATTGCATTACTGTACTGTGATAAAAGAGAATTACAATGCTGAAAAGCATTTTCAGTAACATTGTTTGCATGTGAAATCAAAATAATGGATAAATGTTGTGTTTGTGATAAATTGGTTTAGCTCTAATTGGTTTTCTTTTGGAAATATGTTTCAAATTCACACTGAATGCATTTATGATTGTTAAGCATGTCTGTGTGTGTCAAAATCGTAATTAAAATCGAAATCGCAAAATTGAGCAAAGAAATCGCGATAGATTTTTTTTGTCCATATCGCACAGCCCTAGTTACAATCCTATGTGACGTTAGGATATGTTGTTTCCATGCTTTTTTTCCCTGCCGCTCTCTGTTTTACTTCTGTTTTCGCAGGGCGTGCTGTTTGGTCACTCTCAATTATCGTCAAGGGCTGGGTCCAGTGACCTGATGTCAGGAGGTGCTTTGCCAATGATTCGTTGCTGGAATCCCAGGAACTTACAAAGAGGGCATGTAGGTGTACATATGGAGGCTTGCTACCATGCTGCTCTGTTAATTCATTGTGTTTATTCACCTTGCTTTGTTTTGAGTTATCAGAGTGTTTATTTTAATTTTTTTAGCTACAAGTTGCGATTTGTATCATGATGCATTGTTTCTAACATATTTGCGTTTATTTATATAATGATTATTAGTAGATGCGCTATACTTTTATTATTTAGAAAGTGACCAATATTTTATATGTAGATGATTTCTCCTCTATAAACTGTTTCTCAAGCACGTTCTCTCATCAGCACTGCTGCTACGTGAATATGACATATCACAAAACTATGGAGACCAAAGCGGGTCCTGAAAGTCACACAGAATATAGGCTAGATTAACATGGCTATCTGTCTGAACCAAAGAAATAAAAGCAAACTATCTGTACCATATTGAATTGCATAGCATCATATTTTTTTCCATTGCATTGTATTGCATTGAATGGCACTGTGTTGAATCGAATTGAAATTGGATCACACTGCATTGTAATATGGGTGAATCTTATCGCATTGTATCGGTAGCTTCTTCAAATGTATCGTAGGCTATGAATCGAGATGTGTATCGCATCAGCCTCAGTTATGGAGATGCACATCCCTATTCCCTAGACCTTCGCAGTCAGAGAAGAAATGTACACTCTAAAAAAAAAAAAAAGGTGCTAAATAGCACCAAAGGTGGCTCAATGACTCATAATCATAGGGGTACCACTTTAAGTGCTATATAGCACCTATCTTTAAAGGTGCTACAGCACTTTTGTCAAATGGTGCTATGTACAACAATAAGAGGAACCTCATTATACTCCTTTGATTTTAGATAGGTTACTCCACACTCATATGTTTGCTATGAATGGGAATTTACTACAATGCCAAAAGCTGTTTTGAATCACTTTTATGCTTTTCGGAGGTCAAAAAGTCTTGTGTGGGGGCCCTGAACTATTTCCTTGAGGGCAAAAAGGTTGAGAACCATGTTATCTTCAGGAAATACACTGCATTTTAATGTTGTTTTTCAAACCTTTCCCCAACTAAACTAAGAGAGAGACTAAGAGAGAGTTAGAGAACCTTTAAAGAACTATACAGGGGCTTAATGGGTTCTTTGTATGGCAATGGTGCTATATAGCACCTCAACCACCCCAAAGAACAGCTGAAGAACCATTTTGTGTGTGTGTGTGTGTGTGTGTGTGTGTGTGTGTCCCTGTAAAAGTGGAAAAATGTTTTTGCTGTTTGTGGTTGCCACAAAACACTGAAACAAGGAACATTAAAGAGTTAGTTCACCCAAAAATAAATATTAAACATAAAACTGAGTAAATAATTACACAATTTTAATGTTTGAAAAAAAAAAAAAAAAATAAAAAAAAAAAAATAATATATATATATATATATATATATATATATATATATTATTTGTTTTATAATATTAGTTCTCTCTTTTAAATTTCACTTATTTTCCTAATGGATATTTCCAAATAGAGAGAGAAAATAATCAAATTAGATGAAGTGCTTCTCATCTGTAAAGTACTTAATTCACTGGATTATCCAAAAACATTAACACATGGTTATGTAATATATAAACAATTTTTGTTAACTATATTGCAATATACACAGTTGCCATGATATAAAATCACTTGTGGTATAAGATTTTGATCACACCTCCTAGACCTACCATGACCTTTACTGAAATACCATGGTATTACCCTCTGATACCATCAATGCACAATGGTATCGCCACAGGGAGTTTTTTTTTTTTTTTTTGCAGAAGCAGAGAGTATGTGCACATATACATTGTGAGTAATCTAAACACAGAGATAAATTCTTTAAGGTAACGTTATTATCTGAAGACACAACACAGTGCTGTATGGAGCCCTCAAGGTGTTTAGGGACCAAGTCCAGTCTTGACCAGTCAATTACACTGGAGTGCAGATGAGGATCAGTACTCACTCATTCATCTATACTGCACACAGAAACATTTAGAGTTCACATATAGAGCTGTTTTCCCAGATCACCATTACTTTCGCCATGAAATGCAATAAAATAGAAGCTGTACCACGATCTGACCCCAATATCAAATCACTGAGTAAAACACTGCCAGCAGATCCGCACTAATCCCCGCGCATTTTGTTTTTCATCCAGCTGTTGACATCGTGAGAGAGAAAACACCCTGAAGTCCAAACCCAGCTGACACGAATCATAAACGCACCGATGACAGATTGATGTTGACAGCAGCGTTTTCCCTCTGGACTTCATGTACTGCACAGCTAATACAGCTGCTAGCCATGTCTACAACACATCTGCTCACACTCTGATACAAAACTACTCACATCTATCGCATTCTTCAGCAGCACATCTTCAGAGAGCTGAGCTTACGAGCAGGGGAAACGGTCATCTATACGAACATCCCTTGAGATAGCAGCTGATCCACTGTGGCTAGCAGCAAATCTAGCCTGACTGCTGCTGTACGCTGGTGTCGCTTCTAGGAAGATCCGGGCGGAAACAGCGGAACCTTCTGCTGACGGCCAACACGTACTGCGAGTTCAGTGTCCATGTTTACAGGTTTATAATTATAATGGTCACAAAGCATGTATCCAGTAATATTGCTATTTATAAATCGTATACATTTATACATTTAAAACACATGCGACAACTTGCAGAAATTAAAATCTGGCAACTTGCCCCCATTTAATGAAAAATACCTTTCAGTAGGCAATCCTTCTGTGTAGCTGACTCGTCTGTGAATGTTTGCTATTGTGTTTACTTATTAAAAAGTAAAAAACGTGATATTATTAGATGTATTTTATTTTTGAGAACAATTTTTTTTTAAAAAAACACCTAATTTTACAGTGAATTGAGGTGATGATTTAAAAAGTGTTACACATTAAGCAATAATTTGTATTTTGGTGAAGAATAATGCACACCCACATGAGAGACTCATCTAATAGTCTTCTAAAGAAAGTGTTTTAATTGTATGGTGCAGGTCAGCCCCTTAATGTATTTTACCATTTACCATTTGTTTTAACATTATATATATATATATATATATATATATATATATATATATATATATATATATATATACAGGTGCATCTCAATAAATTTAAATGTCGTGGAAAAGTTCATTTATTTCAGTAATTCAACTCAAATTGTGAAAGTCGTGTATTAAATAAATTCAATGCACACAGACTCAAGTAGTTTAAGTCTTTGGTTCTTTTAATTGTGATGATTTTGGCTCACATTTAACAAAAACCCACCAATATACTATCTCAACAAATTAGAATATGGTGACATGCCAGTCAGCTAATCAACTCAAAACACCTGCAAAGGTTTCCTGAACCTTCAAAATGGTCTCTCAGTTTGGTTCACTAGGCTACACAATCATGGGGAAGACTGCTGATCTGACAGTTGTCCAGAAGACAATCATTGACACCCTTCACAAGGAGGGTAAGCCACGAACATTCATTGCCAAAGAAGCTGGCTGTTCACAGAGTGCTGTATCCAAGCAAGTTAACAGAAAGTTGAGTGGAAGGAAAAAGTGTGGAAGAAAAAGATTCACAACCAACCGAGAGAACCGCAGCCTTATGAGGATTGTCAAGCAAAATCGATTCAAGAATTTGGGTGAACTTCACAAGGAATGGACTGAGGCTGGGGTCAAGGCATCAAGAGCCACCACACACAGACGTGTCAAGGAATTTGGCTACAGTTGTCGTATTCCTCTTGTTATGCCACTCCTGAACCACAGACAACGTCAGAGGCGTCTTACCTGGGCTAAAGAGAAGAAGAACTGGACTGTTGCCCAGTGGTCCAAAGTCCTCTTTTCAGATGAGAGCAAGTTTTGTATTTCATTTGGAAACCAAGGTCCTAGAGTCTGGAGGAAGGGTGGAGAAGCTCATAGCCCAAGTTGCTTGAAGTCCAGTGTTAAGTTTCCACAGTCTGTGATGATTTGGGGTGCAATGTCATCTGCTGGTGTTGGTCCATTGTGTTTTTTGAAAACAAAAGTCACTGCACCCGTTTACCAAGAAATTTTGGAGCACTTCATGCTTCCTTCTGCTGACCAGCTTTTTAAAGATGCTGATTTCATTTTCCAGCAGGATTTGACACCTGCCCACACTGCCAAAAGCATCAAAAGTTGGTTAAATGACCATGGTGTTGGTGTGCTTGACTGGCCAGCAAACTCACCAGACCTGAACCCCATAGAGAATCTATGGGGTATTGTCAAGAGGAAAATGAGAAACAAGAGACCAACAAATGCAGATGAACTGAAGGCCACTGTCAAAGAAACCTGGGCTTCCATACCACCTCAGCAGTGCCACAAACTGATCACCTCCATGCCACGCCAAATTGAGGCAGTAATTAAAGCAAAAGGAGCCCCTATCAAGTATTGAGTACATATACTGTAAATGAACATACTATATATATATATATATATATATATATATATATATATATATAGGCTTCAATGGGATGCTTTTTTTTCTTTTCTTTTTTTATTGTTTTTCCTTTCCTTGTAATATCAAATGTCTAATGTCAAAGGTCATCCACGGACCCTGGTTTGGGCATCACTTCACTGGAGCTGCTACTGAAGAACCCTCTACGTCACCAACATATGACCGGAATCGCTTCTTATGTCTTGCCGAAGGAAAGCGTTTTTTCTCTTTTGCTGAACTGACATATTTAATTGTTGTTGTTAATGTTGTAAATTTACCTGAACTCCGATGACTTTTAAAAATGGTGCCTTTTAAACTGCGGCCTAGCTCAGCCTACTGATCATCAGGGTTAGGGTTCCCTTGTTCAACACCAGCAAGGTTTCAGGACAATTCAGGATCTGGGCACCAGCCCAGGACTTTTTGAGTGGAAAATCTCAGTTCAGTTCCCAAAAAGTATTGAAAGCTATAATAGTTATATATGTTTATGTGTGTGTGTGTGTGTGTGTGTGTGTGTATATATATATATATATATATATATATATATATATGATAAAATAATAATAATAATGATAAGTTTTATTTATATAGCGCCTTTCAAACACCCAAGGACACTTTACACAAGGTAAATAGAAACAAGAACACAGAAAAATACAAGTGTACACAAACAGTATAAAACATGAACAACCAAGCAGCAGACAGAGATGCAATAATATGCAATATATAGATGGATTACAAAACAAACATAAAGCAGAAAATTAAGGCAAGCAATCAATTAAGAAAACATATTGTAAATAAGTAAGTTTTGAGAGCAGTTTTAAAGGTCTGGAGTGAGGAGATAACACGGAGATCTTGTGGGAGTTTATTCCAGAACTTGGCAGCAGAAACACAGAAAGTCCTACCACCCACACTAGGTAGCCAGAATTTGGGTACTGCAAGCAAATTTTCAGAGCTAGATCTCAAAGTATGGACAGGGACATAGGGGAGAATTAATTCAGAAATGTAGGAAGGTGCTAAACCATGACGGGCCTTAAAAACTAAAACAAGAATCTTAAACTGAATACACTAGGTGACAGGGAGCCAATGTAATTGCTGTAAAACCGGAGTGATGTGGGCTGATTTTTTGGTAGATGTAAGAACACGAGCAGCTGAATTTTGGATTAGCTGCAAACGATTCAGGACTTTGTTGGGCAGGCCATAAAACAAGGAGTTACAATAATCCAAATGTGACGTGATAAACGCATGGACAACAGTTTCAGCGTCTTTGAAATTTAAAGAAGGTGGTAGTCGGACAATATTACGAAGGTGAAAAAAACAGGATTTGACAAGCTGATTGATATGGGATTCAAAACGTAGACTAGAATCAAATATTATACCAAGATTGTGTATAGTGGGAGAAGGATGGACTATGACTCCATCAATGTTAATGGAGTAGTCATGTTGGGAGGAGACAAGAGGTTTAGGGCCAACTAACAAAAATTCAGTTTTTTTCAGTATTGAACTTTAACAAGTTTTGGGCTATCCATACTTTGAGATCATGTAAGCAAGATGTAAACGAAGAAGGGGGGAAAACATAATTGGGCTCTATGGTAAAATAGATTTGCGTATCATTGGCGTAATTGTGGAAATTTAGGCCATGACGCCGGATGATCTGACCCAGAGGAAGCATATAAATTAAGAATAGGAGTGGACCAAGGACAGATCCTTGAGGTACTCCACGAGGAAAAATGACAGAATGAGATTTGGATTTATCAATGCTAATGAACTGTTGCCTGTCTGAGAGATATGAACCTAGCTACTGTAAGACAGTGTCAGTAATGCTGATCTCCGACAAACAAGATAACAGTTCAGAATGGCAAACAGTATCAAAAGCTGCACTCAGGTCTAAAAGAACCAGAAGGCTAAGGGCACTTGAGTCAGAGGCGAGGAGGAGGTCATTCACTACTAGAAGGACAGTTTCTGTACTATGGCGAAGGCGAAATCCAGACTGAAATGGTTCATATAGATTGTTTTTGTCTAAGTGAATCTGTAATTGTTTGGCGACCACCTTTTCTAGGACTTTAGATAAAAAAAAGGAAGATTAGAAATTGGTCTGAAGTTATTTAAAACTGTGTCGTCAAGGCCAGGTCTTTTAAGTACAGGGGTTATCATAGCTATTTTCAATTCCAGCGGTACATAATCAGTTGATAGAGAATAATTTATCATGTGGGTGATAGGTATAATGAGAGAAGGCAGGAAGTTTTTGAGTATGTATGTTGGAATAGGCTCTAGTTGACAGGTAGAGGAGTTAGAGTTCATAATCAGCTGTTCAACCACAGACGTATTAGTGAGTGAAAAGTTTGAGAGTGGGTAAAGTATCTTGGAAGTAGTAGTTTCTGGAAGAACAACGGAAGAAAAGGATTGATAAATATTGTCAATTTTGTGTGTAAAAAATGTCAGAAAATCATCACAAAGATCAGAAGAACCATTAAGAAAGGGTGCTGGTGGTTTAACAAGTTTGTTGATCTCAGAGAATAGGGTCATGGGCTTGCACTTTGCTCTGTTAATAATAGTGGACAGGTAGCTAGAGCGTGCAGTGCTTTTTTATATTGTGATATGAATTCTGAGTAGAGGGTCGCATGAATGAGAAGACGAGTCTTCTTATAGAGCCGTTCAAGACGTCTACCCTTCGCTTTCATTAATCTGAGCTCCGGAGTAAACCAAAGGGAAGAATGGGCTGAGGGGACAGTTTTGGAAATGTAACTATTATACATATATATATATATATATATATATATATATATATATATATATATATATATATATATATTTATAATAGTATATATAAATTACAATAATATAAATTTACAAATTACATATACTGTATATATATAATATATGTAATATATTATATATATTATATATATACAGTATATGTAATTTGAATACACAAATAACACACCTACATCTGATCTAGCGGAAAAGATCACGTAAGCTTTGCATGAATGCAATACAGTTACTTTAAAGTGAGACTGAGACATCGACTGACTTAATTATTAGTGGTACTGCATTGAAGAAAGCATTGTGATAAATCTTTTTAAAATTAACATTTTTTGAATTTTATTTTATTTTATTTTTTATTATTATTTCAGTTTATGAAAGGAGTGAAATTATTTCCTTATGAAATTAATTCCTCATGAGGCCAAAACTCAGGAACTCTTGCAAAACAGATGCCATGCAATAAAACCATAAAAATAATCTGGAGAAGAGATCTCCAAAGACAACAAACAGCACCACTCCCCTTGTTCATTTACGACCCCCTTCTCCCCCCTGCCCTCTCTGCCTCTCCCTCTTTTCCCCCAAAAGGTTTCACTCAAAGTTCATTATCTTGTGAACCTGTTGTTTTTCACCTTCATGTTTGGTATTATTTTAAAGGTCTCTGTGCGATTGGTAAATTGGTCTCAGTTTCACAGTAGTCACTTGTATTATGAGAAATATTGAAAACTTTTGTAGAATTGTGTTCTACTGAGGAGGGGATGTGTCCCCCTTTAGGGGTCTGTGGGAATGTTTATCCATCTTCATCCAGGTGCGACTCTGGAGCACGAGAACCAAAAACACCAAAAGGTCTGTTATGTTTTTACAACTGATTTAAAGATTTCTTTGCTTTTGTTCTTGTAGTATTTAAGGGAAAGTTGAAAATCACTCATTGCGATTCAGAAAAGCCCGTAGTGTGGCGTGTGTCTCTACACTCCATACTATGTATTTCCCAATGTCAGGTATGCCTCTTTTACTCTTAGATTAATCTTTGAGAATTTGATGTTTTGTATTGAGATGATTTGATATCTTTGAATTGGCTATGTAAATGGCATAATACATATACCTGACTGATAATAAAATGTTATATTTGATTTATTCTGAACTCCTGAAATCATTATGACTAGTAAACTGTGAGCAGGCTTTTGTTACTACAGATCTATGGCCAGGATAGGTCAAACTGAAGGCTCGTGAATGATAGGAGCAGTAGGCACGTCATCGGAGACCTTCTGATTTCTGTCTATCGCTGATGTTAGCAAGTTGTACGGGAAAGGACTAAGTGAACTACACTTTTTTTCCATAAGCAAGCAGTAGGTGGCAGGCAAAACAGGTATTAGTCAACCTACACCCTCTGACTAACATCAGACTGGCGAGTTTGTGAGCGTAAGATCCACGTAAGGCCAACGTGAGACTTAAAACAGACTTTAGGTCCCCAGTGAACGGATAATTGAAAGTATAGTGAGTCCAGGATAATCAAATATCTAAATTAATATACAATCGATGTCTGAGATCAGTTTTGAATGATAAATATAGTCTAAATTTAATGATCACTTGAAATTGGAGTCAGATTAAGCACGGAGCTAGACTAAAATGGAAACTAAATCCTGAGAAATTCAGAAGCTCAAGTAAAAGACAGAATACGCATTAAATTCCGTTTTTTGGGCTGGCGGGTGGAACCTTACAGTTACTACTCATGATGATCCCAGAACAGATTTTACTCATGCAACACTGATGTATAAATCTATCACTAACTGCTTTTCTCAGTCAGAACTGTCTTTAAAATAAAAAAAAAAAAAAAACATATTTAGTTCGATATTACACTATGATTACTTTGTGAGACCACTGTTCAGTCTTGGATAGTTGCTTTAATAATTTTAGGTAACTATCTGTGAAAATCTATGTTCAAACAGATATAACCTGTGAGGTGCACTTCTGTGTCAGCTTATAGGACTGTTGGCTTTACTTTTGTCTTTTCTTCATGACTGCACTTTGTTACTTCTGTTAACCCTCAGGTGTGTCAGTCCGGTTGATCAGGTTTATCCTGTAAACCTGTATAGCTAATAGGTCACTTCAAACAGATAAACATGCATACCTCACTGAAAAAGTCTTGTATTATTCCTAAAACACCAGAAAACTGTCATGAACACACAATTCCTATCTTCCTCTGAGTCTGGTTACAGCTATTTATTAAATTCTCAGCTAATTTTCACATGTATTAATGATTCAGAAGACACTGTTTTATGCCTAATCTTGATTTCCATCAACCTTCCAGAACAATGGGTTGTAACCTCCTTTGGCCTAAAAAGTCACTTTGACCACACACTCTAAATGAAGAAGCACCCAGACACAAATGAACAGACGATATTTGTTATTTCATCAGAACACAACTTTAATCATTTTAGCAGTATAATCATACCTTCGAAAACATCATAACTTGTGAGATTGTTTTATAAATTATTTCATCAAAGTTGCTTGTAAAAAAATTAAATAGGTTACTGAACTAAATCATCTATAATATTACAATATACCGGTAGTATATAATATTATTTTTTTTTCAGTAGTCATAGTCATAATGTTATCTCTATATGCCTTTAAACCTTTATCTTTTTTCTTAAAGTCATTGCTTTGCACATACCATCGCACACAGCATCACAGCCTGCAGGTGGCGAGGTTGTGACCAAGAGGACAGTTCTTGCGATGAAACCACTCCGCTCTCAGTATCCATCTCAGCACAAACCACCCAATGATCTCTGACATTTACAAAAGAGGATTTAAAAAAGGACACCAACTCAGAACACAAGGAAACCTCCAAATCAAACAGAGACACACATTATTTAGCATTCTCGTAACGTATTTACAACAGAAAAACAACTGAGGTCGAGGGCTGCATAGGTCCACAGGATTCAGAAAATAAAGTATTTCTGCTTGCTAAGTGATTGCGCAGTGTGGAATACTACTTACACAACTGGATCAGTACTTTGAAATGACCATAAAACATGTGCAAGCATAAAATACATCTTATAGTAGGTTTGGTGGTGTTTCGCGATATTAGCAGGCATCTGTTACATTCAATCTCGTTGGTCGCTGAGACAAACTGTATGGTGATTGAATCCCAACAAACACAGAGAAACATGTTACAAACATGACAAATCTGAGCAACCACAATGCCGCTCTCCATTTAGGAATATGTTTTAGTCAACACTTTGCTGTGAATGGTGTTGTCTGAAGTACGTTTGGTAACCGATTCGACACTTGTTGCATTAGACCAAATATTTACGAGGCAAAACGAATGATTGTATTGACATGACTGTTGAAACTGACTCAACTCGAATCCTTCCTGACTTGTAGAGGGTTGCCAAGTATATACACAAAGGATTCCCGAATGAACAAGCATGTATGTGCAAGTATTACGGTGTGTGTGTGTGCGCGCTTGTCTTGATGTAACAAACATCCAGACCTTCTTAGCAAATGAATAATAGTGCTACACCATTGTCATTAGCCCACCTCTCTCTAACTCATCTCTTCCTACACCGTCAGGCCCAGCTGGAGGGGCTGAATTAGTTTTGTTTGGAGATGAACAGAGGGAATCATTTCGGATCCCTCTGCTGTTCCAGAGCAGGTGGTCCGAGCTGAATGTCCAGGGTTATAAACCAACTAATAAGCTCTCGAGAGGGTATACTGTATCTCTCAGTGCTTTCCTCTAATTATTCGTTAGCGAAGTCCGTAGCACAGCATGCTGGACTGCCCTTATACATCTCAAACGGGCCTGTTGTGCCTTGTCATATGGTCAAAATTTCCTGGTCAGGCTATTTTAACAGAAGCACAGTCATCATAAGCATGGTATAGCATTGTGTACATGTAGCACTACTTATGGTGTTTCTGGTAACATATTGGTTTAATATGAGATTAGATTAATGTATTACTACAAAACAAATGACCAATGTTTTTTTTTTTATTTTATTTTTTTTTCTAGATAGAAGAAATGATAAGATGGGAAGAAATGATAAAATAGCAGTCTATTTCAGAAAACAAAAAAATCACTTTGTGCTTCTGACACTTCAAAAGGTCACCGCTAATGGTAGTTTAAACAGCAAAAAGGGCAAATGGATTGATTTGTTCTCTTAAAATCCAAGTTATTAAATTTGCCTCAGAGTCAGTGTTCAGAGTTTAATGGTATTGCATGTGATGGTAATACATATTGAGAAAAAAAAATCAGCTTTTCAAATGTAGTCTAAAGGCGCGGTCACATTAGCGAAACTTAAGCGAAATTTCGCAGACAGAGGTCTAGTGTCAATAGTGTAGAAATGCATTAAGCACTGCTTACTCAGAGGTCACTTCCAAACTTTGCAGCTTAATATTGGTAAATGCGATGAATTTGCATGTTCAGAGTTTAATACATCTAAATCTGATGCGAAATTTGCAATGAACTTGCATGTTCAAAGTTTTATAAATCTGAACATGATGCAAAATTCACTACAAATTTAGTTTATCAACCTGAATGCGATGCAAATTTTGCTTGGGAAAAAGTTTCCCTTCGTGCGAAATTCACTACACAGAATTTCGCCGTACAAAGCAAATGTGACCGCACATTAACACAGACAATCTATCGATATGTACATGGAATGAGTATGCGCCATTTTATTTTCCCATGGCATGCATTATGTTAGCCTGCTTTACACAATTGAAATATGGCTACAAACAATTTGTTTTTCCTTTTTTTTTTTTTTTTTTTAGCATACTTAGCCTTAAAGCTAGCTGTGACTGATATATGACATATGTATGTATATCTAACATTAACAACCATTAGTCATGTCCTATGAGATGGAAACACAGGTGTGAGGCCTGCCATTTCAACAGGTTCACACTGTCTAGAGAGCTTCGTTTTGTGTTTGTGTCACAGTGACACATCCTCATTAGAGCATACTTATAGAAAAAAAAGAAACTAATAAAACATAAACTAATATATCAGCCCTTAACTTAGCCTCTCCTCCACAAAAAAAAAAACAGATTCCTCTGCCCAGCCACCTGAGACGGGCCTTCGTTCTTCTATCTGGAGCCTCATGATCAAGCTCCTTAATTTCCTGTCTCAAGGTTTGCAACAAATTAACATGGTTTTCACTGAGTTATTCATGCCACGTGAATCTCTACATGCAGGAGTCTTTGAATGCTTGTGGATGATGGGTAAGCCCTTTACTGTAATAAAGAACGATGGATCCTCTCTGTGTGATTGGGGTAATTTGTTTCATAAGCTCTGATTGGCTGGGTTCATGCTGCCAAATAGCAATTTGGACAATACTCGGAGTGAGAGCTCCTCTTGTTTTCAGATCGTTTGGGTTTATTTCTTTAAAACTTTAGCAGCATAGTCTAAACTCTGGTTCTAACATGCAATTACAGAATACAGGGTAGAGAATATAATATCTTACTATAATATATAAACACTAATGGCGCTAAAACAGATTTGTGGACGTCCTTTTGCAGATTGAGGGAACAAACCATATCCTAGACATTTTCAGTCGAGCACTTAAGCAAATAAGCGACATTAACGTACCCAGACCCCCAAAGCTACTGACCTGACCTCACAGGAAATGACATCATACCAACAGCAAAAATATCAGGCTACCTTAATAAGGTTACAGGACCTTAACGGGAGAATCGGAGGTTGAACTTTTTGTCAGGTGTCTTGGTATTTGTCTAGGCAGATTTGTCAATGGATAAACTGCAATAGAAACCCTCGTAATGAATAGAGCAGCATTCAGAGAGTTTGTGATTACGAAGAGAAACGAGAAGAACATCTAAGTGGACACACGGATGCAAGCACAGGCACACATGCACACGCTCTCATCCATTCGCTCACATAGACACGCGCTCAGTCTTGAAAATTCACTTGGATACTGTACATTTAACTCATCCGTCTCTGCCAATCCTTTCAGCACAAAGGCCCAAATGAAACGAAAAGAAACATGAATTAGATCCTGTAGTCATCTAGTGCAACAGAAATCCAAACCATAGACACAGTGTAAAAAACATGGTGCGAGAGAACTCCGCCCCCTAGAAGCCTCTTTCAACAAAGGCTACGGTGTTGTCCCTCGTTCTTGTTGCTTGATTGGATTTGTCCAGTGTTTGTTTAGCTTCGTCAGTTTGCTTGGTTTGTTTTGATTGCATGTCCACAGTCTCTGTACCAGAGGTCCCAGCGAGTTACCCACGGTCCGTCACGTCGCTGGAATCGGCACTGTCACCGAGTGGCTGTTCCGTCATTCCTCGTTGGAGGAGCTGGAGGTGAGGTTGAACCCAGTGGGGTTGTGGGATGCTGTGAGAGTGGCAACAGTATGAAGGAGGACGAGGACCAGCAGGCAGAGTTTGAGTCTGCTGTTGCACAGTCTAGAGGCCGCTGACGAGGTCAGGGATGTCCCGTGCTGACACGACGGGTGAGTTCTTTTGAGAGTGCCTTTGGAGCTGTTGTCTGCCCTGCTGTCCCATCGGACGTCGCAGCACTCTGTTTCTGCGTCTGAGGGGTTGTCCTCTTGGAGCCCTGGGCCAGCAAAAGACACAAGTTAAGGACATTGATAAATGTTCACCATTAAGTAAAAAACTTTCTTGTAGAATGTACTTTTTTTCATGTTGCGTTTGTATGGTCTGGATTTATTTATTTATTTATTTATTTATTTCAATAATGTGAAGTGGTGTGACCATCAAGGTCTTAAATCTATTTTTCAATATTTATTTATTTTTTTTAATGCATCATGAATTGTTGTGTTGTCGTAATTGTGAGTGTACAAATCTTAATGATAATTTTTAGACAAAAAAAAATGTAAATCTATTTTTCAGGGTATTTTTTCTTTACAAATCATGAATTATCAGTTGTGAGTGTACACATATTAATGAGTATTTTCCATTTAAAAAATGTAAATATATTATTCAGTGTAAAACATTTCTTTTTACAAAATGAATTCTTATTTGTGAGTGTGCAAATATTAATGATTAATTAAGGAAACGTTTTTAAATTATTTTTCAAGGTTTTGTTTTTCTTTACAAATCATGTATTATTATTTTTGAGTATACACATCTTGATTATTCCAGAACAAAAAAAAATATATATATAAATCTATTTTCACGGTATGATTTCTTGAAAATCATGAATTATCAACTGTGAGTACACATCTTAATGATTAATGTCCTTTTATAAATGCAAATATATTTTTCAATGTAAAACTTGTTTCTTTTTACAAATCATGAATTCATAATTGTGAGTGTACAGATATTAATGATTAATTTAGGAAAAAGGTTTTTACATTATTTTTCAAGATATTTTTTCTTTACAAATCATGAATTATTATTTGAGTATACACATCTTAATTATTTTAGAACAATAAATTTAAATTTATTTTTTCAATGTAAAATTGTTTTTTTCTTTTCCTACTTTTTCAATTAAATTAGTATTATTTTATTTATTTATTTTTACAAATTTTCACAAAATCATGAATTAGTAATTACGAGTGTACACATATTAGTGTGTCATTTTGGAAAAATTATTTAAATCTATTTTTCATAGTAAAACATTTGTTTTCATGAATTATTAATGTACAAATATCATTAAGTGTATGAGAGGTCTCACCACATGACATTTTACATCCTGAAGTAACCTTATCTTGTCATAAAAAGGTCAAATTATCTGATATTTTATGAGACTTATTGACCTCGACACACAGTTGTGAGGGTCTCCAGGGCTTCTCTTTAATATAATATCCTGTTGGTTGCACCACATGACATTTTACAGCATGAGCGTAACTCCCCTTGGCATAGAAAGGTCAAATTATCTGATATTTTAAGAGACTTGTTGACCATAACACAATCATGCAGGGGTCCCCTCTATGATATTGCTTATGTTTTTTGATTACTCCCTCATACTACTGCATGTTGGTGTGATCACCAGACTTTGTTGATCGATATAAAAGGCATAGTTCACCCCAAAATTAAAATTCAGCCATTATTTGTGCACCCTTATGTTGCTCCAAACCCATATGACTTTCATCAAGATATTTTGAAGAATGTTTATAATCAAATATTCAGTTTCCATTGACTTCCACTGTTTTGTTTTTGTTTGGAACTTTCTTTTTTGGAACTTTTTTTTTTGTTTGAACTATCCCCTTAATAAGCAGTTTAATATTATTGTTAAAATAATAGATAGATAGATAGATAGATAGATAGATAGATAGATAGATAGATAGATAGATAGATATGGTCCAATATATCTTCTTTTCCACTTGACCATACCACACATACATCATTGATGACAGGTGTTTATGGTCATGTTGTTATGATGATGGAGGCATATGGTGGTGCAGAGGTGATTCTAGGATTTTCATTTTAGGGGGGTTCAGCCCCCAATGAGGGTATCATATATATATATATATATATATATATATATATATATATATATATATATATATATATATATATATATATATATATATATATATTATATATATATATATATATATATATATATATATATATAGGTGCATGTGATCTAGTACGACCCTCTTTCCTTAGCTCAAGTATACAAACTCTTTGCCACATACACTGGAATATGTATTACATTGAATGTTAAATTTTCAAATTAAAATGGCAACATGATCGTTTTATAAACTATGCGTTCATATGTGCTTCATTTTCACTGGAGGAAACAGCTGTGGTGTGATGATGAGGGGTGAACGCAGCAAAAACAGGCTACAGTAGATGGGGAACCAATTGCTCCCCTATGATATTTTGTAAACTGTATTTATGACAAAAAAACAGAACTGCACAGATGCAGATATTATAACAATCTATCGATAAACACACACCTTATCCTCTGTTTCTCGCTCTGCGCCGCAGCGGTCTGTTGATTGAAAAAGAACGAGCTGAAAGACGGGGAGGAGCCGATCGAAGTCTGCCACTGTTTTCATGTATAGTTTAAAAGGGACTGAGGCGATCACGAATTATGGAGCTTATTGCAAAATTTTAGGGGGGCTGAGTAGTCATATAGCCCCCCTAAAAATTGTCTAGCGATGCCCATGTGGTTGTGTAAAGTTTAGCACTGTGAGACCAGTCTGTGTTAAGTGGGGATACTTAAAGCAATTAAAGGGCAGGTAATTACAGTGTGACCACTCAGCCAGTGTGTGCTCTTCTGCTCTCAATTTCCCGTTTATCATCAGTCTGTCTCATTATAGCACAAGCCTGCAGGCCATTGGGAGGCCAAAGCACTCATTCACATGCACCACTCTGCATGCACCCTCTGAGATTAGGAGAGGAGCATATCCTGACAAACACTGTTCAGGGCATTTGAGTACACCAGCCCTATTCTTAACATGCAGATCAGAGAAAGACTATTACATGCCCTTTGTATTCATACTCATGATCGGCATAATTATGAAAATCAAATGAAGGATAATTTAAAGATAAAGTATTTATTCATCTACTGAGTCAACTCAAATTTTGTGCAAATATGATATGATCATGCTCAGTCATCCAATAAAAGTGTAAAGCAGAAAGAAGAGAGAAGAGTTGAATTTCCTGTTTCAGCCACAAGGTGGCAACAGAGACCAAGTGTTTAATAAAATCAGCAACACCAACGGAAAATGCTGCCTACTCAGGAAATAAATGGTCCAAATCCAATGTTTGCATAACATCCTGTCTCCTGTGATGCCTTCATTTGGTTGTATCCTTTGCTGTCTATGACATCCCACAATTCTGTATGTGTGGTTGGGTGGTTAGTAAAAGGATAAAAATGTGATTTTGACTTTTTTTTCTTAAATTTATGACTCAGTTTCTACTGAGAAACAAGCATTGTAGTCATTATATGTCTCTAAAGTTCATTTGAATTTGTTCTATTCCATCAGACGTGACATTTTGGTGCTGTGTAAGCCGGTCTGAAATCAGTTTTCTAAAAAGGTGACCTCATACCAAAACACTGTCTACCTCAATGATAATGAAAATGTGTGTTGCTGATATTGCTGCACTCCCCTCCTCTTGAATGAATGTGTGTATATGTGCATGTACATAATGTACATGTATACATGTGGTTAGATGTGTGTGTATATACACGTATATAAACATTTCTTCTTTTTTTTCTTCTAATTGTTGGTATTTAATTTAATGATATTTAATGGACAACTATATGGGAAAATAAACGATAAAAAATCAGTCATTTCTCATTTTTGTTTAGTTTAAGTATTCAAACAACTAAAACTGAAACTAACAAAAAATATAATGGTATATCAGTGACACTAAACAACACAGGTATGCATAATGCTTGAATATATATATATATATATATATATATATACATATATGTATGTATAAATGTATTTATGTATATAGAAACATTTCTTTTTATTCTCTAAATTCATTTTTTTCTCTAATTGTTTAATGTTAGATTTAATTTAATTCTTTAGAATTTTATTATATTTTATAAAGACTAGTTATGTTAATAGATGATTTTTTAATAATAGATGATTTTTTTTTTTTTTTTTTTGAAAATACTAAAGCCAGGTAAAATCTTTTATAAATACTATATAACATTAAAACAATAATAAATAAATAATAAATCTGTTTAATTCATTGACTGACTGGGCAGTGAAGCAGTTGCCATTGGTTTCGGTCACAACTAATGACTCAGTCCTCTCAAGAAGAGGAAACCTCTGGTGATTTGTTTGTATGAGAAAAGGTCAAAGTGCCCACCTGTGCATATAAAACTGGGGCTTCCTCCGTAGATGAGCTCATCATTGTCAGGCAATATGAAGGGACACCTCTGCTGGACCTCTAGGCAGTACTTCCTGCAGGGGATCCTGTTGCTGCAGTGCATCTGTGTGGTGTGGAAGAACTGGGCACAGAGCCAGTGTTTGTAGACAGTCTGTGCAGAGAGAAAAGTACAGAAGGAGAGCTGTTAGTGCTTCAGTCTGGGTGTCCATTGCAATTGATTACGTCATCAGTACCGTGGTAACAGTCATCGCTTAAGCTGTCCCACTGATGTATCTTGGCAACCTCTCACCTTCCTCTTCATCATTTTTCCTGTCACTCACAGTCAAACGTTTATGTTGTTTTATGTTGCATTATGTATATTTTTTGTACAGAGATTTTATACATATATGAAATTCAACACCACTGTCTATCAGTAATAATAGGTCGGGAAAAAAAAATTACAAACACTATGCTATCCACAATGCTTTTTTAAAACTCTATACTTTTACTGTATGTCAACAACTGCCTAACTTGATTTGATAGATAGATAGATAGATAGATAGATAGATAGATAGATTTATTACATGTTAGCTTGCTTGTTTTGCTCAAGAAGTTCACATGTGGTTGGAAGCATATAGTTTGTATTTAGTAATTACACATAATTTTGCGATTCTGTCTGTGAATGTTAATTAAAACTATTTTCAAGGGAAAACCAGAATTGTTGAAATATGTTGTTAACAATGAAACTTGCGTTCCATAGTTGGCTAACAATGCTTTTGGGAAATGCCTGACTCAAGCACACTGGCTCAACCAATATTGTGAGTCTGGGGCAGGAATATTTGCTTCTTGACCAGTGGAAGACTTGGATGTTGGAAAACATTATTTTTATGAGTTTGTTCAGTGACATTAGCACAGAAATTTCAGCTTTACATTAAACATTACTGAGAAGTAAACAAAATATTCCTCTGGGATGATGTAGAGCTCTTTTGTAGACGGTGTGCAACAGGGCTTCGTTTGTGGCCCATTATACTTTTATAACAGCACAGCAGGCATTAAATTGGATAAATAACCATGTAAACAAGCAGTTTTGTTTTGTTTAACACCAAAACCTCCACTTTTTTTCTCACGAACTAACATAAATGTGCCCAGTCAAACAAGAGGAAGAAAGACATCAAACCAAAACCATTTGCTTTGACAGTTTCCTTAATGTACAACATAATATCCAACCCACTGTTAAAAGACTGAATGAATGGACTGTAATGCATTAACGGTGTTTCTATGAAAGACTGAGGAGAATCTCTGGCAAGTTTTCCAGCAGCCATTAGTTACATCTGAGTCAGCACATGGCATCATATCCTCTCTCCCATCAGGAGCCTAATGGAACGATTCTGTACTCATTTTATTCGGAGAGAGAATGACAAAAACACAGAGAAACAAGTTCAAACAAACATAAACACCTTCTCTCCCACATTGTATATTAAAACTGTTCTCCGAACACGCAACAGACCTGTAGCTGCAATACGTTGCTGTCAGCAGAGAGAAGAGTGCAAGCAGGTCTTTGACTCCATCTACAACAACAACTCAGGCAATTATGAGTGCAATGAATCACTGTTTTTGCCTTAAGCACAGCGCCTTGCTCGCACACAGCCGTACATCATGACACGCCGCCATCCCCAATTAAATATTTATGTGGCGTCACTCGTGTAAACTCTTTAAAAAGCACATTTCCTTCCTCAGCCTTGATTCTCTACCGCTTTGGTTTGCCTGTAAGTGCTTATTAGATTTGCAGAGAGCAAACCTCTCAGCGGGCGTTTGTTAATGCCTGTTCATATAATGAATCCCTCCTGAGACAGAGGTAAAGCAGATGTTTGTGGAGGATGACAGATCACAGAGAGGGGTACGAGGTCTCCTCCCTGGGCCATTTCAGGCAGGCCTGATTGACATGCAAGGCAAACAACTTTTCTGAGGTGAAATAAGCTTTTGTAAGAGTTATCTGAGGACATTGTGATGCTCTCGAGTCAGCATTAGATTTGACCAATAGTAAACCTTAGTCAGGTTAGACGCCATATTGAATTCTAATGTGGACGAAAACAAGGCTGTGAGGGATAGACTTGGGAAAGACATTTCACCAGCTGAACAATCAGTATGTTCTTAAACAACAGTACAATCCATTAAACACACAGAACTTCTATACCTCACAGCCTTGTTTTTATTCCTGTCAAAAATTAAATATGGCACTACCCTGGCTAAGGTCTACAGAGGCAGAACAAATCAGTGGACGACTGTATTACACATCATCTCCATGCTGCATCAACATTACTTTCGCAGAACCATACAGCATGTTTGATTATTAGTGTGAAGCTTTTTACCCCATATACCATATTTTTACATAGTCTCCCATTACTGGAAAACTGTTGCTTTAATCTTTAACAAAACCGAAATACATTACCAAGACCTTTGTCTCAAAATACAGTCAATATGTTTATGGATTCTCATTTGCTCCATCTATAGAATAAAAAACAAAAAAAAACAAAAAAAAAAACAATAAATATTAGATCAAATTAGTGAAGAATCAGCTTTGCGCTGCTGTAAGGACCAGCCACATTCAGAAAACCAGATCAGCTAAATTTCCATGTGGATAGTCAAATACAGTTGTTAAGAAAAGTGCTGAGGTGAATTGTTGTGCCATCTAGTAGTCTAAAGGATAATAAAGTCAAAAGTGCCAGCCCGATCTCACGGTAATTCGTACATATTTTACGAGGTGGCTAATTTGTACGAATTCATACGACCTCACTCGTACAAATTCATACGATTTTTGCTAAATCGTATGTATTTTACGAGTTGCCAATTCGTATGAATTTGTACGAATGACCTACACCTAACCCCGCCCCTAAACCTACCCATCACTGGGGTTTAGACAAATCGTACAAAATCGTGTGAGTGAGGTCGTACGAATTCGTACGAATTAGCCACCTCGTAAATTATGTACGAATTGGTCGTGATATAGCGTTGAAAGTGCCTTTTACCCCAGTGTGCCTTTAGCCCTGTTGTACCCTATACATTTTGTTATTAGGGACCAAGTACCGAATGTGCGATGGCACCTATTGTCTCCATTGGATTTCTTCTTCTTCCGCTTTTGAGTATATGGCAGCCCATAGAACCGTTTGCAGGAAAGTTATGAAATTTGACACACTAATAGAGGACGGTCTCATCATTAACCACAGCAAATTTGGTGTCTCTAACTCAAACTCTTTAGCGCCACTATTTTGTCCAAATTTTCACTCATGTTTATGCTAATAACTTTTGAACCGAAAGGTCTAGATGGAAAATTATTTTTTCCTCGGATTCCTTGGTTCTTGGCAAGTCAAATGGACACTAAAATGTAAAATTCTACAGGTGAAGATTGAAATTTTTAATAGTTAAAAAAAAAATACTTTTTTGAACTTGTCCTAGACGGTTCATTTGATTTTTACCAAAATTGACACACATCATCTTCAGACCATCCTGGCAAAAAATAATAAAAAGCATTTTGATAGACCCATCCCTTCTCAAAAACTGTGCAAATAAATTTGACGAAAAGCTCACCAAATTAGACATGAGGCTATATCTCTCCAACACTTTGTCGTATTCAGACCAAACTTGGTGTGTTATGATAACCATAGTCTCGCGTAGCCAGACCATCAGACTGACAGCTGAAGGTCTGGGAACTTTGTCCACTTTGAATGGCCAAGACCTGCCCAAGAGGCCATTTGACTGATAGGTAAAGCAACCAATCACGTTTCGTTTTGTGGTGCGTCATGTTTAGGGGAGTGGAAATGTCGCCACAATAACGTCTCAGGTTACATATGTAACCATGGTTCCCTGAGTAGGGAACGAGACACTGCATCCTCTAAGGGTCGCTATGGGGAACGCCGTCAGCGTGACCCATGTCTGAAGCATATATACAAAAACACCACATGTTGGCCGGCGACAGCCTATGACGTCACTACCGGCATGACCACAGTATAAAGGGGTGCCGGGAAAATACGTCATTCACTTCTTCGTCTGAAGCTTGCGTCCGAAGCATGGCACTGAGCCTAGAGGATGCAGTGTCTCGTTCCCTACTTAGAGAACCATGGTTACATATGTAACCTGAGACGTTCCCTTTCGAGGGATCTTTGAACTGCGTCCTCTAGGGGTCGCTATGGGGAATGGAATACCCATGCCACCATGCTGAGGGGAGTGCAAAGCCAGGCACAAAAGGCGAGCACTAAGTAACAACTCTACCCGGCTAAGGGAGTTGCCCCTGGGACGGGTCGACGGCTGTCAGTGACATTATCCCCTTCGGCCAAAAACCTGAGCTGCATACCCCAGAACTTACCTGTTAGGGGCCGGGCCTCCTGGACCCAGGGTAGAGCTCAAAGGCTTGGAATCAGATAGCAGAGATTCCTTTAAAGGGATATGACCAAGCACCTAGGATAGTAACTAGGTCTTGGCCTGTCACCCAGGGGCTACTGCTTGATCTGCATGAGCTCGCTGAAGGAACTGTCTCAACAGATCCTTGGTAGCAATACCCTGTTCAAGTCAGTATCACTGGGGATCCATAAGTAGAGTGGGGCCCAAGGTGAAACCGGGGCCTGACCGACTCAAAGAAAGGGCACGAAGCCGCAGCACGTAACCCATACCGTACAGGATTTTAGAAAGACAGCAAAACACTTGGTGTGCGATCTTACCACAACGTGGCTTTCAGAAAGTGCACAGAGACTAGCGTGCGTACTTACCATAACATGGATTGTAAACACCGTTCTAGGGTTCTGGAGAGCATAGGGTCACAGAGCTCTGGGGGAGCGGAGAACCCAACTCTAAGCATGAGAGGGAACTCAGACACTCAGAAGGGAGCGACATGCTCATAGGTGACCCTCTATGATGAGGGGAGCAATGCTAGCTCTACCAACAAGGAGAATAACCCAACAGGGAGGCATAGAGAGGCCTAACAACCTGAGGCTGCTGATGACAGAGCTCTGGGGGAGCGCAGAACCCAACTCTCAGCATGAGAGGGAACTCAGATGCTCAGAAAGGAGCGGCATGCTCATAGGTGACCCTCTATGGTGAGGGGAGCAATGCTAGCTCGACCAACAAACATAGCTCTGGAGAGCGGAGATCTCAACTCTCAGCATGAGAGGGAACTCAGACGCTCAGAAGGGAGCGGCATACTCATAGGACCACTGGCCTAAAAATCCGGTAAGCCCTCCAGAGAAGCTGCCACAATAGTGGGCTATTTACTTACACCCTAGCAGGGGAGATATCACACTCTAGGCAAGGGCTCAGGGAGATTGCTACTTAAAAAACCCAGAAAGGGGAGCAGTCCCTAAGCTAGCACATAGATATCCTCAGATAGCCATGTACCTTCCCAAAAAGAGGCGTCCCCTGCCAAGAAACTGAAGTAAAAAGACCCGCAGGTCCTGGAACTGCAGTGTTGCAAGGATACACAAATACCAGTGAACCGTAGAACTGGATCGTATTCACCCATTCATGGTTCCTGCAGATGAGATCAGTCCCGGAGGCGAAATCCGAAGAGTCGTTTCCGGACCATCAGTAAGGATGAAACATAGAACTTAACCAAAAACATCATAAGTCCACCATAGAGACTGCAATGTTTTTAAAACGCAGGTTTCTAGGTTCCCACCCAACCTCGGTCAGGTGGAATTAACGGTGGTTGCAGGGGAATTAGAGAGGGGAAGATGAGGGCAGATGACAGACCCCCCGAGGGAAGGGAGTAGATGTTCAAGTCTTACTCTGGTCCGGACAAGAGCGTTGAGAACGCCTCGTATGGATCACCTCCCTCAGGTCTTGCCTACCTCTCTTTGCCCCTCCTTCCTCGAAAAGAGAGACAGACGAGAGCGACGCTTTCTCATATAAAAAAGCTCACAGTGCACACAGATTGCCCAAACAAAAGATGCAATGATCGTGTGTGTCATCGGTTGTCAAATAACGAGGACACGGATGCACACATCTCTTAAACGCCTTGCTAGTGCTCACCATAGTAACAGTAGAAAATCGTTCTTACCAGTAGAATGCATGCTTCAAACAAAACAGTCACTGAAGACGAAGAAGAGAATGACGTATTTTCCCGGCGCCCCTTTATACTGTGGTTGTGCCGGTAGTGACTTCATAGGCTGTCGCAGGCCAACATGTGGTGTTTTTGTATATATGCTTCAGACACGGGTCACGCTGACGGGGTTCCCCATAGCGACCCCTAGAGGACGCAGTTCGAAGTTCCCTCGAAAGGGAACAGACCGGTGTGTAAAACTCTTGGACATATTTTAAAGATTCTATATGGCGAAATTTAAGTATTTCACAAACTTTTGAAAATACAGAGTTTAGTTGATACTGGTAAGCGCTCATTGTCAGACTTGTAAACACGACAGCTTTCTTCTTCGATGAGGGAGTTTGGCGTCACAGCATCTTTGTTTCCAGGCGGAACGTTAAAGAACGTGACACACATGTCTCCCGGAAATCCTGTATAATTTAACCAATCCGATGATGACTTCGAAACTTGTGAAGTGTTTCCAGCTAAATGTGCCATTCAGCCAGCGGTCTGTGGGCTGTAAGACTATGATAACCATGACCTGAGGCTACCTGCACAGTTTTTGCACAGCACCACCTAGTGGTCAGGAGATATGAAAAATAGATATTTTTGCTTATAACTTTCGAATGGATTGGACAAAAAAAAAAAAAAAAAATAAAATAAAATAAAAAACTGGTCTCTTTACCATGCCCTTATGGTACTCAAAAAAGTTTTGGGCCATTGCCACCTTGTGGTCAAAAGTTATAATGAAATTTCCAAAAATGCTAATAACTTTTTATGTGTTACTGTCCCTTCACACTGACCACACCATAACAATTTGATAACGTTGCCACCTATTGGTCAAAAGTGATAAACCAGTAAATCATATTACTAGCGATCATATTTATGATTTTTCAGCCATTTTGAATAAAATCATCCTAAAATGGCTTTAATTACTCGTTGTATTTGGTCTGATGCAACAAGCCATGCTTAGCTCTTTATTTTGCCTCTTGTGCTTGGCCCCTTAATTGCTGCTTGCAGCTATATTTGAATTATTTATTGGTTATTTTAATAATTACCATTTCTGGTCATTTTTATACATTTCATAGTAAAATGCTGCCATTTTTACCAATGCTTTTTTACCAATTTATTTGCGAACTCGCATGAAATGCAAATGTTTACCAGAAGTTTGCCACAATGACACTAGTCTTTCTACAATATTGAGTACAAAAACCTACTCAATTCACAACCTGCACAATGTCTGACTAATATGCAGCTGCTTTTGAAAGCATACTCTGTGATGAACGCTAATGCCTTGTTATAATGTAGCAGATAAATACAATCCATTCTTAATTCACTGCATTTCTTTTTATATTTTTCTTTTTATTACTGTCTACCGTATTTGTACGATTTAATTTAATTTAATTTGTTAATAATATTAACATTATAATTCATTTGATGAATGAAGGAGAGTGTTCAGGTGTACATTGCTTTTTGCTGTGGTATCGAAATTGGTGATGATCCTGACAACCGTGCTGAATGATGGGTGAAGTGTTGTGACAGTGACAGACAGTTTTAGAAAAAGTGGAGCAGTGCAGTGAAATGATAGCTTCACACATACACCTCACCCAGTCATGCTTAATATGGGCACACACACATTCCCGCGTGCATGTGGCACACATGAGCAGGGCCCTGGAGACTGTGAGCGTGGCGACGTGCTGGTGGCATTTGGAGTTGGCACATGATGCCATTAATACAGAGCTCATTTGCAGTGCTACAGTGTGGCAGACCTGCTCAGACTGACAGAGAGAGAGGAGCTAATTCCTGCAGATCAGTTTTACACACATGGAGCCTTCAACATGTGAATGTCACATCCTTCATCTGGACTCTTAATTTGTCCAATCAACACTAATATTTCCTGTTGAAGTCCTTACATTCTGGTATTGGCATTATCTGATCAATACATCCAAAACAAACAACCACAACACAGTAAGAAGAATAACAAGACTTTCATAAGAGCTGGCGAATGTTCAGACACAAATCAAAATTAATTAAATTAATAAATAAAAAAGTAAAAATTGTGAAATATTATTACAATTCAAAATAATCATTTTCTATTTTAATATATTTTAAAATGTAATTTATTCCTGTGATGCAAAGTTAATTATTCAGAAGTCATTACTCATGATAAAATGTCACAAGATCCAGATCAGAAATCATTCTAATATGCTGATTTGCCTCTCAAAAAACATTTCTTATTACTTTTGAAAACAGTTGTCCCGATTAATATTTTTGTGGAAAAGGTAATACTTTTTTTCAGAGTTCTTTGATCAGTAATATAAAGTTTAAAAGAACAGCATTTATTTAAAATATAAATGTTTTGCAACATTATAAATGCCTTTCCTGATACTTTTTAATATAATGCAATACAAGTATAATTACTTTTATCTATACTATCCACTACTGAAAGAAATATTTTTATAATCAGACATTTCTCTCATTTTGCCCCCATATTGGATGGATTCTTTTAAATTTGATGATAATTTAATGAAAATTTGATGTTAAAGTTCATATCAAAAGATTTTGATTGTTGGTATTTTAGAAAAAAAATGAGTCAAATTTGTGATAATACTAAGAAACAAGAGATTAAATTTAAGTCAAAGTCTCAATTTGCTTTTTTACTTAATCTCACTGCTATTATATGAAAGCCATTAGTATTTTTTTTTCTTTTCTATGAAGAGACAAAAAAATGCACCAAATAAATCTCATAAAAACAACTTATTCCTGTGTAACATTTTATGTGACAACACCTTTCATATCCTAACCATTGTTGTGTGAAACATTTTCAAAAACTCTCACGGCTGGTGAATATTTTTTATTGCAGCGTGAGTTCGGCATGACCCCCTGAATCTCTGCTGTCCAGCGCTCCATTAGAGATGTGATGAGGGGTGAGTCCTCTCAGATGAGTATAAATGCATTATCGCTGCTAAACACAACCTGAGCGACGGGGTGAGCTGCATCGCAGATGTACAGTCTCTGCTGAATGGCGCTGAAGGACATTGCACTAAAAGGGCCATTTATGTTTCTAATAGCTGGTTAAATCTGCACTGCCGGCTTCTATAAACTCGTGCACTTGTGACCTGAATACTTGCCTCAATTCACTGCTATCTGAATGGCTAATAAAATTAATTTTTTTCTGTATTTTAAAAATTTAATCAGTCAGTTAATCTGGTGTCACAGAATTAATTTATCAAACAGGATAGTAAGTAATCATTTTCTTCAGTCCTCTGTCCATCCATGCATTTGTCTTTTTCATTTTTTACTGCAGATGTGGCAGGAATTAGCCAGCAGATGGAGCTAGAATGCTAAGGTGAACCACTGCTCAGTCCCTCACTCAGCAGTATCTCATTCACTTTAAGATGCATAATACTTGGAGAGAGCTACAGTATTTGTTAGCAATCCCATTCATTTCAATTTCACAAAGTCTCAAAACCACCCGGAAGTAGGGCGTTTGAAATATGCCATCTTTAGATTCTCTTCTATGTTCTTCATTGCCAAAGCCTAAATGAAATCTAATATTGATAAAATGATGTAGTACAGTGGCCAAAACGTTTATGATGTACTGTATCCTTGAGCTGCAAAAGCCCATTTTTTTGGGCCACTTTCCAGGTCCTTTGTATCACATGTGCTGAAAATGGGGATTCTGATTCATCCCAATAACTCTAACCTTTTGATTCTGATCTCCAGAAAGATTCACATTTGTTAACTTATTCATTTGGTGACTCTTTCTGCAGGTTACATCATTATAACAGTAGGTGGAGAACAGCGAGTGCCTTTTTGTGAGTTATGAAAGAGTTATTGAATCATTTAGTCAACTGATTCATTCAAAAAAGTTGATCATGACTGAAAAAAAAAGACTTCCTTTTTTATAAAACGTCTTCAAATCTTGAGAAATAATGTTTAAAACACCACTGGTGAATAGGGTAAAAAGAAAAAAACTGGTGTATAGGGTAAAAAAAAATTAATAGAGTAAAAAAAAAAATAAATAAAAAAAAATAAAAACAATAAATATCACCATACTGTACTTCCCCTGGTTGATTAATCAGTACATTAAGACAAGACAAGACACATTTCCTGAAATGTTACGTATTTGATTATGCAAATTTAATTATCTAATTAATGTACGAATTTGCATACATTTCAAGAACAGAAATTTGAACACTGGATAAAGCTACATTCAGAAATGTTCCATTTTGTTGACATATGAATGGAGTTTGGATATCACTCCATAAATCAGAAAATCCTTTCAATTTATGTATTTATTTATTTTTAAATAAGATGTTATATAAATCAGGTGAATGATACATGAACAAGACACTCTGTAAAAACCTTCAGAATATAATAGGAATAAACTAGAAAGTTTGATAAAAGTACTACTGAAAGGAAGATTTGTGGCTCTGTCCGTGAAAAAAATAAAATAAATAAAATAAAATAAAATCTTATTTTGAGAAAATGGCCTTTAAAGATTTGCACTGTAATTGAAATATATAGCCACAAAGAAATAAATAAATAAAATAAACATGTAAATGTCTATTTTGTATGTTTTCATTCCACTAGTCAGAAAGACTATGACATGTTATGAAAGCAAAATAACCCAGAATATCAAAATTGACAAGTGTATGAAAAAAACAAAAACAAAACAATGATTTTGCCTGTAGTGTCTTGCCTTAATCACCAAAAACATGTTCTAAACTATTGACAATGAAGCAAATATAATATTTTTCCACAATTTTGTCAGCTGCTAAGCTTGACATTTATATAGAGAAAACGTCCTTTTGTCGTTATGACAGCGTATGTGTCATTATAATTGATATAATAGTTTGTTCACAAACTAATGGGGCGTCTCACTCAAAACACTAGGGTTTATTCTTCATTCAGTAGATCCAACTTATGATATGCAATCATTTGATTTGTGAAGGAAACAAATAGTCAGTGTATGAAAGTGAACGAGAATGATTCGTTCAGTACCACGACTAAAAATGCAAGCGCAAACCTCACTTCTAAATCTAGGCGTGATGGGGGAAAAGAGGGCAGGAGCGCAGACGGAATCAAGGGCAGTTTCTGATGCAGGCTTCGTCACTTTTTTGCTCTGAGGCTGCAGCAGACAGAGGATGGTGTGATCTCATTAGTATGAAGAGCGGAGGGAGCGTTGGCAGAGGAGCTCTGAGAATCAGCCGGCTGCTATACTGTCTCTGCCCTACTTACCTAAACCCTCAGCTGCCTGCACAGGGACCTGCCTGAACCTGCTACATCTAACACTGCTTCTGCTCACATGATAAATGACCACAATGCCTCAGACGGAACAGCATGTGAAGAACATTTCTATCTTACATAAGCAGGCTTTGCCCTTCCTTCCCTACAGTATATTTATCTCGCACTACAGAAGGGTCCAAAAGTCTGAGACAGCTAGTGAAAATGCTTCTCTTTTAACATTTTTTTATCATTTAACATAAATTACATTAAATGTTAACACATATATTGCAATGTCATTTGCAGCACCCAAGCTGCGTAAGTTTGTTTAAAACATTGTTATTGTGAAACTATTAAACTATTGAAAGCTTTAAATGAAATATTAAACAAACATAAATAAATAAATAAATAAATATTGTTGCCTTGGTATCTAACAGAAATAAGACAAGTTTAAGTTGATGTTAGCATGGTAGAAATATTACAAACAAATAAACATGACAAAAGCACATAAAAATATGAAAATAAAAATAAAATAAAATTTGAAAATATAAAAAATAAAAACAAATAAAAGCTAAATATAATATTACCCGAATAAATAAATAATGACAAAAATTACTAAAACAAACTAAATCAAATATTAAATTAAAAATATAAAAATGACTTGAAAATTAGAAATAATGTCATTAATTTAATGTCAATTAAATTAAAGCTAAATAGAAACATTACAAGTAAATAATAAAAATGACAAAAGCACATAAAATTACCAAATCAAACCAAAATGAAAGCTTAAAATGAAATTATAAAAATAAAATATAATTCAAAAATAAATAAATAAATAATGACAAAAACACAGAGTAAAATTACTAAAACAAACTAAAATGAAATATTAAATTAAAAATATAAAAAATAACTAGAAAATTAGAAATAATGTCATGACAACTAACTGAAAATAAGATTAAGAATTAAATGAAAGCTAAATAGAAACATTGCAAACAAATAATAAAAAATGACAAAAGAACATAAATTTGCTAAATCAAACAAAAATTAAACGTGGAATTATAAAAATAAAATATAATTCAAAATACATAATTATATTATTACATAATTAAATACATAATAAAAACTAAAAAAGAACCTAAAATAGAATGTAATAATAATACTGGTGTAAAACCTCCAGCATGATTTGAGAATTTTTATTTCTTTCTTTCGCCCTCTCTTTCTTTCTCTTTATTTTTCGCCTCCCCCTAATCACTCTTCCTTTTCACTCGTCACTTTTAATCTGACAGTGTGTGTTTAACTTTCCATTCTCGGGCATTAGCCAAGCTGTCCTGGAGGACTGCTTTATTCCATTATGAGTAGGCTAATAACATTGTAATTGACGAAAGGCCTTTCTGCAGTCTCAGTATTGGTTTTTAAAAGCCTCCATTGCCCTGTCAGTGCCTTGCCTTTGATGTTTTATTTGCCTCTTCCTCTGAAGCCCTGACCAGAAGACACTGCTCAAACCTCGAGTTAAACTCTCTTCACCTCACTCACTTCCTCTTCTTCTAACAACTATCAAGCCCTTCGCTAAAAAAAAACTTTGCAGTTAAAGCGAAGCTCAGACAGGAGCAGAGGTAGAATTAACCACAACATTATGTCAAAAACAACTGCCTTTTTCAACACAATTCATTCATTCAGGCTGCTTTTTTAACCAAATGAACCAATTCACTGAAAGTTCCTGCCTCATATGAAAGATTCATAATCATACATTCTATTTAACAACATCTGTGTCATAGTGAAAAGTTTCCCTGAGACTACAGTGACTGAACCCTCCAGAGGATGTGAGGAGGTCAGAGGTCAAAGGCTGCCATCATCCCTGGTAACTGAGGGGGTAAACAAATGCAAGGCAGGTCAAAGAGCAGTCCACACATTTACCGCAGCAGGAGTGCATTACAACACAGCCCAGGTCACGGGTCACTCCGCAATCTTCAGTCCTACATTCAGCCACACACAAAACCAGAGCCAGTTTAATCAGTAGGAGTTGGAGGAGAGACAAATCTGAGGAGGAGTGGTGCAAATACACTGTTTTAGCATATGAAAACCAAGCCAGCATGGGAGAAGTTTGCTTCAGATGAAGCAAGACTCAGAAATCAATATCCATTTTTGAAGTTTTATTAAAATTTGTACTTGTGTGCAACAGCAGAACTTTAATTAGTGTAATCTGTGCTTTGAAAGTGACTTACATTGCATTTAAGCTACAGTATACATTTTTAGCAGTTCATGCATTCCCTGGGAATCTAATCCATGACCTAATGTTGCTAACACTCTACTGTGCAGGAAAAAGGTGAAGCTCATTGCATGAGACACTGAAAAAAAATGATGTAATTATTTATTCAATTTTCAGAGATGCTCAATCCTGTGGCAGCTTGTTTCCACCATATAAATCTCACAGTTCTGTCTATTTCTGTCTATTCTGTCTTTTCTCAGAATTCTGAGTTTCCATTAATTTTTGTTTCCATCGTAGAACAACAACAACAACAACAACAACAACAACAACAAAACCTATTTATTCAATTAAATACTAAAAATTATATAAAAAATACATTTGCAGAAACGATCAATCTGTATTCGCTTTACAGGGATAGTCATCATTTTATAAAAGTAAATTGTACATTTTTGGGTGAACTATCCTTTTAACAAAAAGTGACTCAATTATTTAAATATTTTCTTTATTTTATTTTATTTTTTATTTAATTTATCTTATTTTTCTATTTATTTAATTTATCTTCATTTATCTTCTTGCGCTCTACTGTTTGAGCAACAAGAAATAATGTGGAGGTCATTGCATAAGACACCAAAAAATAAAAAATAATAAAAAATAAATAAATAAATAAAAATTCTATGAATTTATTCAGTTGTCAGAGATGCTTAATCCTATGGAAGCTTGTTTCCACCATGGAATGAAAAAAATAAATAAAGAAAAATAAATAAAAAACTTTGTTCTTAGAATTGTGAAATATAAACTCAGAATTGCAAAATGTTAACTCAGAATTCTGACATTTTTCCTCGTAATTCCAAGTTTACATCTCACAATTCTGACTATTTTTCTCAGAATTCTGAGTTCACATATATATATATAAATATTTTGTTTTTGTTTTGTTTTTTTTTGCACAATTCCGAGTTTATAATTCAGAGTTTATATCTCACAATTCTGACTTGTGAGACAAAAAGTCACAATTACACCTTCTTATTTTTTCATCACGTGATGGAAACAAGCTTCTATACAATCTGTAATTGCTCTAAAGGTATATTTCACCCAAAAATTAATGTTCTGTCATCATTTACTCACCCTCATGTCTTTCCAAATCTGTATGACTTTCTTTCTTTCAACTGCTTAGTCAATACAAAGTAATCAACAAACACAGAGACCAAGATTTTTTTTGCAAAATCCTTTTTTTGTGTGTGTTCCACAGAAGAAAGTAAGTCATATAGCTTTGAAACAATGTGAGTGTGAGTAAATGACACTCGTGCAACATCAGAACTATAATTTGTGCAGACTGAACCCCTGCGATTTGTGAAATATGAAGCATGTAGCAATTAACTACTGTTATTACAGTTTAAACACGCATTCATCCTCCTAGTTCTGCTATGAGATTACAAATCACCATAGTCAGCCCAAATAAACAAAGCCCAGTTTCACTGGAGATGCACAAAACAACACGAGCTAATTAGAATCCGACTGGGGCTCGCAGCACAAAGTACATTTCCAAAATGTCCAACCGAATATCCGCAATAAAACACAAGAGCAATGTTTTTGAACAAACAATCCCAACAAGACAGTTCTAGTAGTCATAAAAATTAGCATAACGCAACCACACACAAACTGTTGCTGAAGTCTTCGCTAACAGTATGTTATGTGTGTTGAGTGATAACAGAAGTATAGGCTAATAATGGTTGTTATTCAGCCAGCAGAACCGGCGTGCTAAGCAACAGTAATTTAAGACTAAACAAAGCGGGTGGACGCAGAGGTTGGCTAGGCAACCCTCGTTCCTCATTACGGCTCCAGATAACACCCTGCCCTAAACAAACTGCACACGGTAGTAGGTGCAAGGAGAAAGATTAGCTTCGTGTTGCCCTTGCAGTGCACAGCAATAATAGTCAGCTGGGAACTGGGAGGGGGTTGTGGAGATTTGTCGAGTGACTGAAGTCACACAAAGCCAGTGCTTCACCTGCAGTACACGACACGCTGAGGAAAAGAGATGATGGAGCCCTTTCTGCTTCCCACAGTCTGTCTGATAATAAATAAAGCCTTTTGATATGGCATGCCCATGCCATGTAAATATCATTACCAACAGGCAGGCCTTATTACACGCTGCACAGCTTATTAAATATTAAAAACACAACTCAGACCAAAACATATTCAGCCAGAGCTAAGTGAAGTGGGCACCTCTTTGTATCCTAACGCTACCAAAAGGGAGAAAGAGAGATGGAGCAAATGAAAGAGAGACAGATTCACTTAAAAGTGGACTCAGGCATGAAAATAATGTTTATTTCACACACTAATTCATACATCTCTGCACTGCCAGATCTCACAAGAACAACCAGCAACCTGGTTTAAAATAAACACAAAATTACTATTTGTAAATTACTAATAAAAAGCCTAAATAGTGACACCATTAATTGTTTTTATTATTTCATTGATCTGATTAAGAATAGAACAGTACGCAATTCAAATGTAAGTGACTTAAATTGCAATCAAACTGTAAATTTTTTAAAAGTTGCATTTTAATGCATTCCCTGGCAATTGAACGCTCATGGCATAAGATGCTGAAATAAGTGATGAAATGTTACTTATTTTTTCTGTCAATTTATTCAGTTTGCAGAGACAATCAATCGCTTAAGTCATCATTTTATAAAAGTTAATTGGGTCACACTTTATTTTAAGGTCCAATTCTCGCTATTAACAAACCATTAACTATGACGTTTGCCTCAATAAACTCCTAATTTGCTGCTTATTAATAGTTAGTAAGGTAGTTGTTAAGTTTAGGTATTGCGTAGGATTAGGGATGTAGAATATGGTCATGCAGAATATGTGCTTTATAAGTACTAATAAACAGCCAATATGTTAGTAACAGGCATGCTAATAAGCAATTAGCTAATAGTGAGAATTTGTCCCTATACTAAAATGTTAACCTAAATTGTACATTTTTGGGTGAACTATCCCTTTAACAAAAAGTGACTCAATTATTTAAATATTTTATATAATGCAAATATAAAAAGGCAACCTATGGCTTCTCATGTTTTTAGGTGAAAAAGAATTAACATAAGGGGAGTTGACAGATACAAATTGTACGGTGTGACATAGCAAAAAGGAAAAAAAACAAGTAACATGAGAAAAATGTATCTTCATTCTTAGAGGTAGAAATAGCACGAGAGAGGTTTATCTTCAATGTTAGAGGTTATTTATTTATTTATTTTTTTACATTTTTCCGTCACACCATAGGACACATTGATACATCAACAACCCATAAATGTTCTTGTAATGCATAATAATGGAAGATATGGCAATGAATTGCATGAATGAACTGCATTTAACACCATATATTGTGGGATTGACAGCAAAGCATGAGGTCAGAGCAAGTGAAAAATTTGAAAAATGCTCAAAAAGAGAGGTAAAAAAAAAAAATTATAAAAAAAAAAAAAAAAAAAAAAAAACCTCAGTGAAGAAGCCAATCACTCCTATAACAACTGATTCAAAATATGCTGACATTGCTGTGGTTTGTACTGGATTCAATGCTTAAATTATATTATTACATTTTTACATTATTACATTTTCATTGTGGCTAGGCTTTGATTGGGTTAACAAAAGTATATTAAATTGCAATTCATTCCTGGTTGCCTGGCTTGTTTGCTCTAGGTTATAGTGTGCTAGGTTATCTGTATTAGGTTTATTGTACTAGTAGCACTTGTTTGTATTCATACAGGAAACACTTCGTTCCAGATTACATGATCGCCATCTGTTGATCTCCGTTGGTCTCATATGCATGGCTAAAACACTTTTTTGAGTCGCTCTGGGTAAAAGCGTCTTCTAAATGATTTAAATGTGAGTGTAATGTAAAATTTACACCATATGTATTATTTAGGCATTCAGAAAAGTGCATTTTTCCATTTGTGCATATGGATGATGACTTTACTAGCAATCATAGACTGTACTGAAAATAATCACAGTGCTGTATATTTTATGGCACATCCCTAAAGTAGCAGACCTTTGGTGTTTTGGGTTGTATTTAGTGGATTTCTTCCATATCGGTACCAGTGGTGTATTGTAACGAAGTAATAATACTTTGTAGCATTTGGACCAATCAGACACACAACTATTTGTTATATTTAACAAATAATTTCTAATTCCCCCCTCACCCAACCAAAGGGCCAACTATGAGGGTCTGTGGACTCTTCCCCCGAAATTCATCTAACACCTCAGAAAGGCAGAACAGGCCTCTGGTTCCATGGCAACCAATCTGATAACACTAGTTTTATTGCTCAAAGGAATGCGGGCAGAGCAACTCATACTTCATTTCCCTTTAGGAAAGACACATAATGCCCATAGAAATGGACTCTTCCCTAATTAATTCATAGAAAAACCTTTCTTTGAATGAACACACATATCCGTCAGGTCATTGTGTATATTATTACTGTTCTTGTATATGTTCTTGTGTATTGTATACTGTTTTATGCATGCTTATGATAGATCACTAGTTAATATCACCTCATTTATACCATGTTTGGTTTCTATCAATTCGTCTTCAGATGATCTAATTGAGAGGGTATATTATATAATGATACCTATGCAACGTTTTAGTGTTCTAAGAATCTTTACTAGTTTGTATATCAACTTTGATCTAGTTACATATGCAAATTACCATGCTTGGAGACAAAGAGTCGTAAACTTTCCCTCCAAAAGTGAAAGTCACCATTGGCTCTCTGACCCCCGAGGGGTGTGACCTCCAAAGGGTTTAAAAGGCCTCACTTCAGTGACCCGCCTTGCTTTTAGTCTCTTCACTCGTCTCCCATCCCCTCTCCATCTTCTGGTTGCTAGGTCCCAGGGCCGGCGCTACCGCACCTGACAGGCCTCGACACAGCAGTCTGCGGTTCTTTTAGATCCTAAGAGGATGAGGAGGATGTGAGCTCCTCAGCAACCCTTAAGTTTTGCACCAGGTCTTGCGGCCTTGACTTTCCATTCAACCAAAGATCCTCGGATCTCAGCAGATCTCTTTCTTAGCTCTTTTTCACTTTCTACCTGGGAAGAAACTCCCAATCACCATCGAGTCAGGACATCTTTGGAATTCATCACTCTTCAACCCGGAAGAACGTGATCGCAAGTCTAAAACCTTGAAACCATCAAGACTTTCATCCGAGACTGCATTCTGGACACTCTTCAACGACCAAGGCAATGCAAGTATCGTACATTTAACTAAACGAAACGAGGTTTAGTATATGTTATAGACCCCGTTATAAACAGCGCTGATGGTTTTACTCAGGTGGTTAACTGACTCTTTCCATAACTGCATCCTCTGTTTTCTCTAATGGCTTCATTCATCCACTTTAGCTCCCCTTTGTATGTACACGTGAGTGTATGTTTATTTCGTTTGTTTGTTAAGATTAGTTATGTGTGTTAGCGTTTAGTTAATAAAAGTTGTGTGCACAAATTACATGGGTTTCTGGTTCTGCCTTGCAAATTAATGTCTCTTTACGATTTTGACCCTCGCTACATGCTCTAATGCATTAACAGGAAAGTATTTTCTGTAGCCACGGAAATATCCTTTCTTAGAGTTGATATGAACTTACACTGAATGTTCGCTGGACGAGCAGATCAGTTGATGGCAATTTAATTCTGCTACAGTTATTACTGTCAGCCGATAAAAATAATTGTAATTCATCATAATTAATTGTAATTATTTATATACATTTCCCTTTTGAGCTAATATGCTACAACTTCGTTACAGTACTTAAGTATTTTTGGGAGTATCTGTACTTTACTTGAGTTTTTATATTTGAGCCAACTTTTACTTTTACTTCACTACATTTCCTAATTAAAATGTATATTTTTACTCCGATACATTTCCCCGAAGCATATTCGTTACTTACTACAAAATAGTCAGAAGAACACAGACGGCAAGAAAGCATGTTTGACGAATCAGTGGTCTGGCGCTTGCAAGTTAGACTCCTAAAAAACACCTTTGCTCATGAAAACAAGTGTGCGCACAACCACGGATGATTTCATTTTCCACTGAAGTCGAGTCTGGGGTGTGCAATGCAGCATCGTCTGTGATAATATGGTAAGTGTTGTTGTAATGATGTGCGATATGACATTATCAAGTAGTCTATATCAACAAATCACACACAGAGTGCACGCACGTGGTTTATTAATCTATTAAAACTTAAAATTCCAACCATTTTAAATTGTAGATGGCAAAAATGTTTCTGTATGCTTTTTATATTTATATAATTTAATATAGTTAACTTCTATATCTATCTATATCAAACAAAGAGTACTGTTTTTCTGCAGATGTGGACAGATGTTTACTTATTGAATGAATCAGTCGTTTGAATGAATCAGTTGAATCTCAATGACTCACTCATTAACAGTCACTTGCTGTCACCTACTGGCGGTTTTAATTTCACATTTCGACTATTTCTTTCTTGTTTTAAATTATTTCAAATATCAGTATTCAGTGTTTTATTTTAAAAACAAAACATTAGGCCTATTTATGCATTTGTAACTGCAGTTTAAATGCATCCATGTCCCCTCTGAGATATATAAACTGTGTTAATACATCTAAATGCTATTTCAGATGCAGATTCCATAAATGTTTTCTTATGTTGGAATAAAAGACACTAAGTACCAGATGAAGTGCTTCTTATTCTTACTCAAAAATACAAAATGGAAGAAAGAGTTAAAACTGAATACAAACTTGCTACTCAAGCTGTATGAATAAATATTTATTTGCTTCTTTTCCATTTTGCATTTACTTGTACTTTTACTTTCTATACTTAAGTACGTTTAAGATTTTAAAAATACTTTTCATACTTAAGTGCAATAAATATCACATACTTTAAGATTTTTACTCAAGTAATTTTCTAAACGGTGACTTCAACTTCTACCAAAGTCATTTCTTGGTAAGATATCTGTACTTTTACTTGAGTATGGCTTTCAGGTACTTTATACACCACTGATCAGTGCACAGAGAGGGTTAGGAGCTGTCATACAGGACGTAGACTGAGTGCAAAGGAATAGAAACACAAGGTCAATGAAAAATGCACAACTACTCACATTTTTGCAAAAACTCCAAAAACCTATATTCACTGCAGTTTTCAGCATAAAATAACAGTAAAATGGCAGTAAAAAAACTTTCTTTTCACACATACTAGGATTACAGGGGCAGATTATTGATTAATAAAGACTTTTTAAACTATGTTAAGACCTCAAAACACTTTTACCATAGTGCATGATTTGTAAACTAATACATTTTGACATTTGCATCACATAACCAAGTTTCATATATATGGCTTATATATAAGTTTCATATATCTGGCATAGTAAACTTGCTTGATAGCTCACCTGGTACAGCATTGTACTTGTGATGCGGAGCAATTGGGTCCAAGTCCCATGAAACATAAGTCACAATAAAAGAACTCAAATACTTGTCGAAGCAAGCTAAAATGGGATGGTTAATTCAGCAGTTAGGTTTTGTGTAGGTTATATGTTATTTTCAAATGTGATTTAAATTTTTAACGAGCATTAAACTTTTAGAGGCACTCATCGGACATTTAATTTCTGAATTAGTGCAATATATACAACAACCGATGCAATAAAATGTTAAAATGTTGCCACATTCATGTTCATTTCACTTGAAAGTGTTGCAGAATGTGCAAGAAGCAGTGTAATGTCATTTTCAGAAATGTCACTACACTTTTATCCATTGAGGTTGGGTTGGAAATAGAACAGCACACAATTTAAATGTATTTACATCTTGAAAATGTATCTTTTCTTTTACTTTATTATATATTCAGTTTGCAGAGATGCTCAATTTGTATTTGCTTTAAAGTGACAGTTCATTCAAAAATGAAAATTCGGTCATCATTTATTCATTTTCATGCTTTTCCAAACCTGTATGATTTTCTTCTGGGGAACATGAAGATATTTTGAAGAATGTTTTAGCTTCTTCAGTCCAAACAAAGAAAGTCAACAAAAGTTCCATAAAAGAAAGTCCTACAGGTTTGGAACGACATGAGGGTGAGTAAATAATGCTACTTTGTTCATATTTGGGTGAACTATCCCTTTAACATCTGAAGTGGAACAAAATAGTACATTGCTTTATTTTATTATTTAACAAATACACCAGCACTGTTCCTTTTGTCCTTAACCCTGCCTTGACAATGCGGCGGCCATCTTTATTAAGAGGCAGGACTGGCCGTGCT